>CABHPH010141958.1:0-12785 GCA_902168325.1 Peromyscus nudipes | reverse complement strand
ACACACACACACACACACACACACACACACACACACACACACACACAAGAGCAACAGAGGAAAGAGGAAAGAGGGGAGAAAGGAAAAAAGAGAGGGAGGCAGAGAAAGAAAGGGAGGGAAAGAAGGAGGAGCAAGGGGGGAGGAAGGAGTGCAACATAGGAATCACAGAGGCATGTAGGGTTGTATATATCTCAGTATGTAAACAGATGCTTTCAACACAAAGGAGGCAAACAAAACATTGTTTAACTGGTTTCCCTTTTCATCTCGGGTTCCAATACTGTCATATAAGAATGCGTGAGAAGGATAAAATATCCTGTGATGGTATTCAGTTAAGTTATTTTTTTAAATAGTTTTGTTACATCCAGCCTTTGTGAGGAGAAGAAACTGAGCTCCAGGGACCCATAAAGGCTGGCCAAAGGTTATTGTTGCCGCAAATGACAAAAAAGAGTGGATCCGAAGGAGGACCTCTGCCCTCCCCATCCCTCCCCAGCACACCACCATCCAGTTTCCCGGATACTGACACAAAGGATTATGGGATTTGGGTGCTAAAACAACAGCACACTTCTTACCTCATTGCTTAAAAACATCCTATTTTTATTCAAAGGGAGAGACTAGAAATGTGCTAGGACCTCAGAGGTTAACATAACAACTATTCCTTTAGAAGTGCACTCAGTGGTCTAAAAATGTACACTATTGGTTTGTCTTTTTAAACCTGATATCTTGATTCTTTGTTCTTACTAGAAATTCCTGGTCCAAACAGGATGGATATAAAAATAGGGACAGAAGGAAGGAAATCAGAGAGGGAAAGAGAGAGGTAAGGGAATCAAAGCAAGGAAAGAAAGAGAAGGGAGAGTTGTAGGAAAGAAATGAAGCTGGTTTAGAATAGTTCTATTCCCTGGGAAAAGCACAGTGTACAAATTATTCTATATTAGGCGATTTGACCACTGACTTCCTGGCAGAAAACATGAATGTCAAAAGCATATTGCAGAGCCGGGCGTTGGTGGCACACGCCTTTAATCCCAGCACTCGGGAGGCAGAGGCAGGCAGATCTCTGTGAGTTCGAGACCAGCCTGGGCTACCAAGTGAGCTCCAGGAAAACCAAAAAAAAAAAAAAAAAAAAAAGCATATTGCACCTGTGTTACTATGTGGGGATGCTATGGGGTTCTCAGTGCAGGTTCAGAAAGGGAAACAAAAGGCCAGGAAGCCATGGATACAAGAGAGATGACTTTCAAGAAGGGTGATCTGAAGGGAGACTGTACAGAAACAGGACAGCTCTTTGCTGATGGTTTTGATGCTCTACTTTTCTTTCAGGTCTCAAAATCTCCATTTTCTTACAATGTTTGCTATATAAACTTAACAGTGTGTTTGGCCTTACACTTATCATTTTAGGAAATCTCTGGTCAATTAAAGCTCAAAATTTGACATGAGCCCTGACCACCTTGAACTCAACTCATGATCACTTCAGGGATTAAAAAGAACAGAGGGGCCTCAGTGGCTGCACAAGGTAGGACAATGAAGAGGTAGAAGAGCCATTTAAAGATGCTGCTGTAACAGGGCCTACAGTTAAACACACACAACAGCACCATTAAAAAGAGAATTAAAACAAATGGCACCAGAATGCATGATCCTCAGTTAAGCTCTGCTAAGAGGCAGCCGTGCAGTTTAATGGGTAATCTCAGGACCCTTTGGTTTTGACAAAGGAATACAATTTAATTTTCTCATGTGTGTCTATACTAATATTATTTCTGTTTTTAGAAACACATCTAATTTTCTCATATTTTCTGATTTTCAAAATGTGAGATAATAAATGCAGAGAATGGAAAAAATACTAGCTTATGACATTTTATATCACATTTCTTTATGATATCCTGAATTCTTGTTGATATTTCTCATAATAGCACTATATTACCCAGTATAATTCATCTTGAGGGCAGCTGGAATCAGAAGACAAATGAACAATAAAACACTGTCTCATCTAGAGATTTAAAATACGCTTTGTGATTAGTCAGCTTGACAAATACAATCCATCAATCCATCAACCAATAAAATTTATTGAGTAACCACTGTGAAAAAGCATGAGGATGTATGAAAGTAGAAGAGAGTCGCAGACTTCCCAGGTCCCTCACCAAGGTCTGTGTCTGTTTCCCATTTTGTTTTGCATCTCTCCATGGGTGTGTGGTGCAATTTTTCTTGTTGGCCTCTTGTTAGTGGGCTGTGGTAATCTAGGTCTTTCCAAAAGGCATCATTGAAAGCAATGTGTCTGACGGCCTATTCTGGACTCCGGAGACACTGCCCACCATACCTAATTTGGCAGCTTCTTAGACAGTAGCATATGATTTGGGTAAGGCTCTAGGGTGAGGATGCAGAGTTGAGATGACTCCTATTCTCAGAGTAGAACTAGATTGTTCCTGCAAACATCAAGATGTTTCTAAGTACAGCTTAAGTTTGCCTAGGGAAACTGGTGTACAGCATCTAGCACCTCTTCAGAAAACATAACTAAATTTACAGCAAATACACAGCATATATCATCACATGTATGTCTATTATGCTAACCATATGTTAATCTTAGCCTGAAACAGGATCTCAATAGGCTGTGACTTAATGGAAAAGATGAAATATTCTTCAATTGCTAAGACTAACTTTCAGGTATATTAAATTTCTAGAGTGACTCTCACAAATCATAACAGAATAGGTAGCTTCAGATGAGAGAAGTGTGTTCTAACTTAGTTCTGAATATCAGATGTACAAAACTGCCCACAAGGTTAACTGTTCTGGAGGTTCTGAAAAGAAAACTTACCCTACCCCCACCCTGTTGCCTGACTGTCATTGTCCCCGTCAACTTTGGTGTTCCCTGGCTTGTAGCTGAGTCACCACAAACTTCACCCCCTTTTCCAACACCTTATGTTCATGTCTTTGTTTAACCTTCGCACAGTAAGTTATTAGACATAGGCAGAAGCACATTCAGAGGTTCTAAGTGCTTGTAGATTAGGAGAGACAGTACCCAAACTGCTGTATTAAAGCTGCTCAAAAGAAGAGTTTATGAGGTTTCCAATAGCCTTCACATATTGATGGAGCCAATGCCACACACACAAGGCTATCACTTTCTTGCTAGTATCTACTAAGTTTCACTGTTGATGTTTCCTGTAGCTCAGAAAACAATAACTGACAAAAAGACAGATCATGATCCATCCTTGGTTTGGCACAATTAAATAGTTATGAAATAAGTATTTGCCAAATGACTGTACTGATTAAATACATAACACCATTCTTTTTGAAATGACTTATTTTCAAGAGGAAATCTACAGGATTATTGTTTCTATGATATCAGGACTGAATTAATAACTGATGTGATTGCTGTTGAAACCCAAAGCTACCCCATTTAGTCTCATTTAATTTTTAAAGTTTTCTCTCTTACTGCACGTGTTTGTTTGTTTTTTCTTTAGGTAGCAGAAAGCGTGTCATTCGGAGCTCTTACTGAATAATTGTCCATCTGTACTATTTCTGCATTGGTATTAAATGGGAATGGTGTAGCGTGTCTACTTATCGTTGACAATGATACATATGAAAGCAAGCAATTGAATACAGTTTGTGAAAATTAACAACTAGGTTGCTATAGGTCATTAACACAAGGCATAGTTTTGAAAGTGATTAATATACAGGCTGCAACCCTTCTAGGATATCATTTTCCTGAAATTAATTTAAAGGATTAAGGTTACCAAACAGGCTTTATTATAGATAGCTTTAAGTGGACCTTGGTTAAGGTGTTGTGTTGTCTGAGTAAGATAAGTCTTATGGAATTAACACTGTAGCTAATTTAGCTTATTTGAGCAAGCTGGCTATTAGACCATGGAGCAATGAGGCATAATAGTGAATGAACTCAGAAAAAAAAGGAAGCTGAGAACACCATCCACTTTTCAGACACCAGAACTCTGCAATTTAGAACTTTTGGTATTCAGCAATAGTTTAGAGACAAAGAGCTTTGTCAAGGCACCTGGAAGGGACAGCTGTACATCCCCAGAAAGGATTGTACTTTCATTACAGTTGTGCTAAGGCTGTCTTTAAAAGCGGCATATGTCTTGGGCTCCTTGGGCCTTATTTATTGCCTAGAATAGTATCACATTGTACTCATATTTAGCATGGCACATCAGAGTATATGATGACTTTTTTTTTGCTTTTAAATTCCTGCAGAGCACAATGATAGAGATGTAATGCCTGCATACATATACAAGATAGTTTGAATTTAATGCATTTCAGATCATTAAAGTTAAATTTTCATGTATTGTATTTCGTTTTTGAATATGCTTGCATACATCCACATCCATAAAGATATATGCATGCACACACACACACAAAATCCCATTATGTAGATCAATTTACATGATCACAATACTCATATCCATGAAGCAGTGAACTTCCCAAATCAGATGCATGCATAAAAGCATTGATGCATAAAATTTCCATCTCGCAAGTACAGAGAAAGTTCTAGTAGCATTTAGTGCCATGACAGGTCACTTAGGTTACAAGTAGCTATATAGGACATGCTAATAAGATTTAACCTTCTTTGTCTATCGCTGAAGAGAGAGAAAAGGGGAGGGGTGAGACCTTTTTATTTTTGAAGATATCAAAGACAATTAAAAACAACTACTTTCCTTCTGATCTCCATGGCTAGGTGTTGCTGAACTGCATAAATGAGGTACATACACACAAACACACACACACACACACACACACACACACAGATGCACACACAGAACGTATTTTTAGGAAGGCATTGTGAGGTCTTAATTCATTTCTTAATGATCATTGCATTAGTAAAATTAGCAAAACACACTTTGATAGAGTATGTGCATAGACTTGTTTCCATCTCTGCTCTTTATAAGACCCCTTGTCTAAAAAAAAAATTCCACTGGGTTTAATATATAAAATGGAAAACTAAAATCTCACAGTGCTACATCACAATGCTGAAGTGAGAATTTATTAGACTTGTCATTTCTGTTAATTATTGTCATTTCATCTAATTAGTAGCCATTCCTGGTAGTTATTAGATATGTCGTTTTTCCTTTCAAGATGCCAGCCCACATTGTTTCTGAATCTAGTTTCACTGTACTCCCTCAGGCAATAGGTCAGTGGTGACCCCATGGTCCTTGCAGGCCAGAAGCAAAATTCTTCATTTTGCTGCAGGACAGGTGATCAGTGATGGAGTCATCAATACCTCTTCTTCTGTTTGTGTGTAAGAGAGTAAAAGAGGTGTCAACACTTTGTTATAAACAAACATACAAACAAAAGCAAATGGGCTTTTCCTCAGGTTAAATGTAGTCTATGAAGTGTTTATCTATACCTTAACCAAACTCCTGAGATCTTATGATTTCAGCAGTATTAATTTCCCAGGGGGCTTTAACATATTGGACAGTAGACAGTAAGGTTTTGGCTGAGGAAGAGTATGTAGGCTAATTTTCTGTAAAGAGTTTTTCCAAGCAGTGATTCTGTCTGTGGATGTTGGATCAACATGTGCAAGAACGACAATGTGCATGTTCACTTTCTCTTAGGGCATTATCAGCAAATGGCAATAAAGATATTAATTGAGGAAAAACATTAATTAGATATACTCAGTTGTCATAAAAACAAAACAAGGAGATTCTGACACTTTATTAAAAAAGTCAGTCTCCAATTTCTAAATGCATCCATAGGCAAGCAGCATAGGCAGTTGGTTCTGTTATCTGTAGGATTTGACTGGACTCAGGGCATGGGTTGCATAAATAAAGCAGGGTGTGCTAATTAAGAAAAATATTCATGGCAACTGTGGTGGATATCTGGATAAATGCCCTCTCATTACATTTTGATTTTATACAAAATCAAACTAAAATGGAAAATTGAAAGATTATTTTGGAATCCACTCAGCAGAAGTAGCCAAATTCATCAAATAAATTACGTTTGCTGCTTTTTTTCTCAAATAATCTAAATACCCTATTATCTGCTTGCTTCAGTTTGCCACTTTACTCCCACAAACCCACTCTTCACCCATAGTCTCTGTCTATGCTTAACTCAGTCATTTCCAAATAAGTCCATTCCTAGCCATACGATGTTCCTGGTTTCCCCTTCTGAGGCTTGTCTGAAGCCCCTTCCTTTGTCAGATCTATTCACGGTTTCTGTAGTTCTTCATGCAGGTCATGACTACTATTACTCTTCCCTTTTCAAAATACAGCACAGAGAAAAGGGGGAGAGAGAGAGAGAGAGAGAATATATAAAATTTCTACAGTCTAAGTGCTCTTAACTTATACACGAAGATTCTAGGCTTTCCTGAATACATTTTAGTCGGCAGTAGTATTGTAAAGATCCCTCAGACTTAAGCCAAGTCCATCTTCCAGTGGACTGAAAAGAGATTAAAATATAAACTAGTGGTTCTCAAACTGTGGGTCATGACTGCTTTGGGGGTGGTATATCAGATACTCATATTATGATTCATAATAGTATAAAATTACAGTTATGAAGTAGCAATGAAATAATTTTATGGTTGAAGGTCACCCCAACATGAAGGACCGTATTAAAGAGTCACAGCAATAAGAACATTGAGAAACACTGATATAAACAGAATGGATAAAAGGCAACAGAGTATCCATTACATCTGGGACAAATTTGGTGATAAAATACACCCACATTAGAAGTTAGTGAACTTTCAATAGTAGACAAAAGTTTCAGCTGGGCTGAACAGCAAAGGATGGAAAGTAACATGGGAAACCCCTCTTAAACCTGATTCTCAGGAACTAGATAACTCTCCTTTGCAGGTCCTCTCAAGAAACCAAAATAAACATCATGGCAAAAATGGGAGTTCTTTGTGAAAACTTCCACAGGCACCAAAATAGGGTTGGTGTCCCGTGCAGAACTTTGCCCTGGAGCTTGAAACTCTCATCTCATCTCTAACCAAAACCCACCCCTGGGTGCAGGGTTTTCCCTGGAGCATCGCAAGGACAAACTGAGCAGAGAGTAGAAAAATAACTTCCTGTACATAAGTGTACGTGCATGTCACACCACAATCAATCACACTGACTCTGGCATTGCTTCATTTATGGATTATTGGGAGAACACAGGACGACCGAGAAAAGATAAGGCTGAGAAGCCAGTGGGATGGAATTGATGGGAGGGACCCATGTTGTGTGTTCCAAAGCACCTCTGCCCTCCGAATCCCAGCATTGTTCAAGCATCCTTTTTTTTTTCTATAAGAAAGCTAATCAGGTGGCACTCAGGAAGATTGACTTGGGTGTTCTGTATCGTTTCAGAGTTCTAGTGTGCGTGTTTCAAATGGTGTTTGTTACTCTCTGCGTATCCTTAGAGCACACCGTGTCAGGAAATGGTAGGCTCCTTCAAACTGTTGTCTCCCACCTCTGTAACTTTTTATGTATTCTCTTTTTACATTTTATTACAGCATCACTTCTAAAAATGAAATAAAGGTTATAGGCAATGCTGTAGGACCTGGGGTCTCATGCCTTGCCTTGAATATAAAAATATGCTCATAGAAACCACAGTTCCATGTCTGAAGATTGCTCATCTCTCCCTACTGACCATCACTGTAATTATTTCTGTTTGAAAATAAAAGATTTGATGAACAGAGAGGTTATTTTTCTATGTCTACCTTTTCTCTCATTCACCTGAACTACACATTTCCCCTTAGTGGTAGGTTCAGGAGATTGAATCTATATTTATTTATAATACTGTCAGATGAGGAGGCAACCAAACAAAAATGAAAAAGAAAAGCAGTCAATTTCTGTTAGGTTTTTAAGCTATCACTAAGAATGTGTTCTTCTCTTGTGATTTTAATGAAATTAAAGGAGTTTGTGTGATTTTTTTTAATGAAATGGTATAACTTGGAGTTGGTGAAATTATTAAGGCCACTCCACTTAGTTAAAAGGAGATTTATTTAATGGTGTAACTTACAAATGAAGGGATAGGTAGGTTGAGGGTTCTGGGAAAGATGCAGCAGTAGTCCGGCGATGTTCTCTGGAGAACTCTCCTCCATCCACCTCTATCCTCTGGGCTCCCAGCAACAAGAGAGTACTGCACTTCCGGATCTCCGATCTTCGGGGGCCCTCCCTTGGCCCCGCCTTGTAGGCGTGATAGTTACCAAAGCCTCAATGGGGGTTGGAACTTCCAGACCAAAGCTGGAATGGTTACCCACTACAGTTAAGCAAATAGATGAAAGGTGGGAGAGATGAAGAGGAGAAGAAAACACAAAAACAAGAAAGCAAGAGAGTGGGACAGCCAGCAGAAGAGAAGAGGGTCAGGCTCTCAGGGTTACTTTATCTAAAACTCCCAGCATAAGTACAAAGCTGTTGTAGTCAAGTGGCTGAAAGCAATCAAATGTGTTAACAAAACCAGGAAAACCGTGAAGCTATTTATTAGAGTTTCCAGATGTTTGTGCCACACTGACAGGTCTATGTTATAAGGTTTCTACACAGCCCTCATCCATTTCTGACCCAGAGCGTCAGTAGAATACATGACTCCCCGATTTCACTTGGATCGTGTATTTGTTTATTTAAAGACAGTCAGTGACTTGCCTTTCTGTGTAGTTTACAGCACCAAAAAAATGGAGTAAAGGAAAGATAGAGGCCTTAGTTGAGGTGATAGGGGTACAGATGTCTGCTGGGGACTGATAGGAACCAGAGAACCTGTACCATTGCTTTGTTTTCCTCATGCATCTGTGGCAGTCAGACTTTAATATTCATGGGACACCCACAGATAATAAATCACTTTTCTTAAGAAGGTACCAAGGTGTGTTAGACAAGAGTAGTTTTCATAACCTCTAAGATAAAAGCAATAAGTAACATAAAGGGGGAAGTAAAGAGAAGCTTGTGAAGTAAGAAAATGACATTAGTTTATCCATTCAGTTATGCACTTATTTACTTAGTTATGATAATATTTCCTACATTTTCAGAGTTAGGAACTGCCAGCTCACACAGCTCTATCAGGTCTGCAAGGTCAGAGTGCTTCATTATTTTTTTATTTTTCCTTTCTTTCCAATATTCTTTCTTACTTGCTTGCTTACATTATCTGGGTTTCTCTGTCTCTGTTCCTCTGTCTTTCTTGGTCTTCTCTTGCCATATTTTCCTTTTATTCATTGTAATCTCCTTCTTCATCTCAATGTAGTTCACTGAGCCCATTAACAACTAGTGACCTCTGCTTACAGTTCCTGAGAGTGGGGAAGATGTCTCTATTTGCCCAGATTCCAAATCCTCAGTGTTGTGATGTTCTTTTTTTTTTTTCAAAGCAGAACAGAATATCCTGTTTGTGGAAACAACCTAGGACCACCAAAGAGTTCATTGTTACCTGAGTAGAGTTTTTCAACATCCAGGATGACAAAAAGAAGCAGTTTATCCACCCATTTCCTCCTTTCTGAAGATAATGTGCATAGGAAGTCTCTAACTGTAGACCAGGTGGGTGGATGTGTTCTCCTAGAAACTGAAAATACACCATTTCATCTATCAATAGAATATCAAGGAAATCCTGGATTCTACACACACACCACACTGTGTGAAACTTGTTTCCATACAGACAGTGTAGTTACCTGGGATGTAGACAAAGAACTCTACCTCTTCCTTCCATCCCTGAATATAGAAATCACCTTGTTTGGTTTCTCAGATGAGGAGACTGAGGTTATCAGGAGGGTGCCAACAGGCAAAAACCTCCATATGTAGGACTGAGGTGGACTTGAACACACTTTCAAGTGTGACTTTTAATGGAACTTTAGAGATGCACCCTGAGTGTGAGACCCCAGCCTCTCAGTATGAGACTCTCCCAGTTTCATCTTAGTGTGGGCAGGCAAAGCCATCCTGGTTCTTAGGAAGCCAAGAACATTTTAGCAAGGGTTTAACCTCTAAGGGCATCGAAGATCAAAACAGAAGTGCTTGCTGGAAGGGAGGAAAGGGTGCTGTGGAAATTGCTCCTGTGAAATTCTGAAGGAATACCTCCCAGCATGCAGTCTCTGCAGCTTTGGTTGACTTCAGGTTTAAGAATTATTTTGATATGCGTATCACTTCTTCCTGCACAAGTTAATTTGTTTAAACATTCATGAAGGGGAAGGTTTTTAATAGAAACGTGGCAATATTTTTTTTCAATTACAGATGAACCAGGGTGTTTGCTGATCCATGAACAAAGTGAAGATTCAGTTGTGGAGAGTTTTACTGCCTAGTAACAAAGTTTTTATTTTTGCCCTCAGTTAAATGCTAAAATGTGTAAGGAAAATGATGGGAAATGCTTTACCAAAGGCTCTCTCTCAAATGGCTTGTTGTGAAGGAGGTAGTTTGCTGTGGTTTTGTCAGGAGCCAACCAAAAACAAATAATGTAAGGCAATGGGAGAAGTGACTCTGTAACTGTGACAGAATCCGCAAGTGTGGTTCAGGAAGCTGAGAAGCAGGATGGGTGGGGTGATGCCCTGTCAATGATACCATGGTCTGGCAACTAAGATCAGGGCGGTTCTTTGGAAAACTGGGACAGAGACAGCTAATAGGTGAGGGTGTAATTAGACTTACATGGAGAGATGGCAAAAAAAAAAAAAAAAAAACACTGTCTGGAATACAGGTGTCAAGACTGAAGGTCAAGAGAGGGTCTAAACACAAGTGAGTGCTATCAATGTGAAAACCAGATCATTTGGGTTTTGCCCCATGGCTTCTCCCTAGCCCCAAAGGTGTGTGGGCATAGGACAGTGAGTGCAGGATCATTGGATAGCTGTGAGTGAATGGACATGGGCAAACGATGATAGAAAGATGTTTCAGCAGCTGACATTTACAAATAGGAAAGGTTTTTGCAAATTACCTGTTCCTAATTAAGAAGTCTATGGTTCACAAGCAGAATCCCTCTTGGGAAGGAAGCAAGACTTTTGCTATGAATCTAGGATGTAATGCCACAGTTTAGTTATGATTTTGCTGTAAGAATTTTGTTCTTCTGAGCAGAAAAGATCATTAAAGATCATTTTGCACTTAGTTGTAAGGGGTGAAACTTGTAAGCTACAGACTGTAAGCTTTGTAGATTCCCCTGGCCTTAGAACTGGATCAATTTTAGAACCTGGGAGGAAACAGAAGTGGAGAATTGACCTCAATGCAAAACTACAGAAGACCCAAAAGTCAGAGAATAATAACGCAATTGGTTTCAGTCCCCTTTTATGGAACTTTGGGATATAAAGGAAAGGCACTTGAGAGGTATTTCTTCCAAATTACAGCCAGAGAAAGGCTGCACTCTCAAAATCTCTTCCATCATGCAATCTCCATGGATTTCATTAAATAGAAAACTGTTGTCCAGGTGAGCCTGACAGCCATGGTGCACATCCTCACTTAAATGCCCTCACCAGTCATGTCAACTCTCTGGATATGGCTGTCCTTGAGACTAGTGACATTGAACTCAGGACCACTTAAATCTGCAGCCAACCAAGACAAGCCATCCTTCACAAGGGTAGGGAGGCTGCCTGTTTCTGCTCATGTACTACACTTCCATTGCTTCTATTATAAAGAACTGATAGCATAAACTGTAAGAGGTTTCTTTCCTAGCCTTAGACTTTAGAACATCTTTCTGTGCTGTCTCCTGTGTTCAGGGTCCCAAGCTAGAGTAGGATAGAGTTCTTTTTTTTGGTGGGGGGGGGGACTTCAGGACTTTCAGGAAGCAGCAACACCTTAGATCCCATCTTTCTTTGAGACTGTGTTTGAAGACAGCATATCGGTCACTGTCTTTCCTGGTGTGGAATATTCTAGATGAAGACAATGGTCTAGATACAAGCAGACACAGAAGTCAGCTCAAGGCCTTAAAGAGGTTGCGTGCAGAGGAAAGCAGGAGCAGAGTTACTGGCTCACACTCAGATAGCTGTTGGCAGTTTTAAGACTTGCAGTAGAAATGCAAAATGGGGTGGGTACCAGAAGTACCTCTAGAGTTGGTACAGAGACCACCTACCAGGCTTGTTGAGAAATAATGTTGAATTACAGAGTAGCATGTGGGGTTGTTAGGAGTGACTCAAAATTAGCAAGTGATCACCAATTCCATTTATAAACATGAACTCATTATATATTATCTTATTAAGTTGATAGTCTAACTAAGAAAATGATTTCTTAATTCATAATTTCATTTGAAACAGTTTTCATTGAAACACCAGTACTTAATTGACTGCCTGAGGACAATGTAAAGGTAATAAACAGAAATGTAAATACTTGCAGACAGAGTAGGGGGAGTCTTGTACTCCACCTTTTGTTTTGGATAATTGCATATTTTATAACTTTCCTTGCCTTCAAAAAATGTTCTTTTCTTGTGGTGGTTAGGGGTTTTTTTTGTTTTGTTTTGTTTTGTTTTGTTTTTTGGTCAACTTGACACAAGATAGAGACATTTGAGAAGAGGGATCCTCAATTTAGAAATGTCTACATTTAGATTGCCTGATGGCAAGTCTCTGAGTCATTTTCTTGATTAATGATTGTCGTTGCAGGGTCCAGCTGACAGTAAGCAGTGCCACACCTGGGTAGATGGTTCTCAGTTGTAGAAAATAGCAGACTGAGCAAGCCATGGGGAACAAATCAGTGTACAGTACGTTTTCTGTGGCCTCTGCTTCAGTTTCTTCTTTAGAATCCTTCGGTGATCGACTGTAATTAGGACAAATAAGTCAAATAAACCCTTTCATCCTCATGTTGCTTCAGGTCATGGTGTTTTATCACAGCAGTAGAAACCTATCTACTTACTTTAGGATACTTCCCTAAAGAAGATCTCAGAAAAAGGAATGCAGTAGTTAGGGAAGACTTCTTAATCTACTTTATAAAGAGACA
>CABHPH010141956.1:20446-46857 GCA_902168325.1 Peromyscus nudipes | reverse complement strand
CAGTCTATTGTGGGGGTATCTTTGTGGATTTCTGTGGGCCTCTCTAGTACTTTGCTTCTTCCTATTCTCATATGGTCTTCATTTTGAATGTGAACTACAGGATAAACAAAACTATTTTACTGGGTCTGGGTACTTCGATTTTACAAAATATACTGTGATTGCAGTACAGATAATCCAAATTCTTACAAAGCAGTCACTAAATTTATTTATAGAGAAAGGAATACTATATCTGCAAATGATATTCAAATAATTCAGAAATGTGTATATATTTAAAAATTCATAACAAATCATTATAAAAGTGCATAACATTTGACCCAGAAGGGCCAACCTATAGAATTTAATTGTACTAAAATAAATGACAATGGGGAAAAATAAAAAAAAATATATTAGGAGCAGGCATGAAGTGCAAGAAGGGAATGAGGACGACACGCAAGATTTATCTTCAGCAACTGCATGGATAAGCATGGCTTTCTTAAGGCAGGAAGATCAACTGTAGAAAGCGTTTTCTTCTCTTCCCCCACTTAGTCTCTCTCTCTCTCTCTCTCTCTCTCTCTCTCTCTCTCTCTCTCTCTCTCGCTCACTTGCTCGCTTGCTCCATCAGATCTACTGGTTTATGATCCATTTCTGAGACGACAGTTTCTACCCTCACATAGGTTGGTCATTTAGTGATGGACAGAGCTCTAGCTCTGAGTGATAGGGCTCTCAGTGTGACTAAAAAACAAGCTCTTAAGCAAATGCATCACAAATTATTGCTCTTGTTTCCAAAAAAAACCAGGAAAGAGAACGAATAGGTCAGTGTAACCTTTACTCACCCTGCAGAAATTGCTCAAAGCCTGGGGTTAGCAACTGAATATCAGGAGCAATCTTGCACATGATGTACAAGAGAGCTCAATTTGATGGGGATTGTCAAAATACCTTCAATATGAGCACCCTACCCAACCATCATTAAGGACGACCCAATTACACAGAACTTCCAATTATCTGTTTTTCCTTAAAAAGTTGTGTTTCACTTGATTTTGCTGTTGCATGAAAGAGGTAGATGACAATGGAATGAGTTCAGTCAAGAAAACAGTTCTCAGGGGTCACCTTGGGGTCAGAATGCTCTCAGTCTTATTCTTTCTCTCTTCTTCATGTTCGTTTATAGTTATGACCATTAAGAATGGATGAAAAATGCTGGTCAGAGGTTCTGAAAGATCTACAATTAGTAGAATGATTTAAGTGTATCATTATCCCTGATTTACTAAGTAGGGACAGTGGGTTCAGCGTTCTTTATAGGACCATTAAGTAAATGCGATGAAAAACAGTTTTGTTCTTAGCTTCCAGTTACGCAGAAAAGCTAATTAATAATGTCCCCTGGACCTCTTCTCTTGGTATTTTCCTTAATCAAGATTCATCTCAGTATTAATATTCCTATGCCATTATAATCATCAAAAGGTAAAGCTGTTTGGAAGACAATATAAAACTCCCCAAATTCACATCTACCACCATGTAGTAATGCTTGTATTAGTACAAGCATAAAATCAAAGTGCAGAAACTTCAGTAAGGAATTAATGACTATGTGAAGGCCAAAGGCATGGCATCTTCTAAGATCAACCCAGGAGACCCTTTTGGAAAGGGAGGAGGTGAGATGGAATTTGAAGAACAACTGAAGGTTGGTTGATAGAAGGAAAGTGAATTTTGTCTGTACCAATTAGGTACTCTATTCTTCCTTCCTCCAAACCACACTTCTACATATTAGGACAGAATGTCGGCTTGAAGTGCTGTTAGATCTGTATTCTACTCAAAGTGTCAATGGCTTATATCAGGGGCAATTCGTTTGATGCTAGAGATCAGGGTAGCACTGGCAAGTAGAGAAGTTCATCTTTGCAGCTTAATCCTCACTATTTAGGTCAGCTTTTGTTCCAAATACATATTAACCTCTTCCCTAAAGGGACACCTGAGAGATAGAGAAGAGCAGAATTATCTACAGACAGAATCTTTGCAAGCACAATGAAAAAAAGAGCTTAACTGGTACTGCACTAGCTTCCCTATTCCAGAGGGAAGTTGGTTACTTTGTTTAACTCTCAAAAACAAATGTTTTTCTTGAATAACTCAGGTTTGTACCACACAGAAGAACATTTTGGAGAAAGGTTTCTTTTTTTCCTTTGCAAACAACTTGTAAAATATTATAGACAGCTCAGTTTTTAAAGCAATTGCACATTAATGCTAGAAAACTCTGGTTTCCACGGGAATGATTCTGTTATTTGTATTTTTGTACCTTGAGACATAGAGCCAGAGATTTCTAAGATTCTTTAGACTAACATTATTGAGACCCAGAAATGGACTGGGATATCAGCATTATTGAGACCTGGTGACAGATATTTCTGATTCAACTATGTTCTTTGATGCCAAATATTTTTCCTGTTCTATTCCATTTGTCAATATGACAGACAATGAAACAGGCTAGGAAATATCTCGGACCAAATGACATGTGATATGTCATTATGTGACATATCTGTAGCCTAAATGTGAAAATGGCAAAAAAATTATCTGGGCAAGTTGTGTAAAATACAGGGTAGGAAGAGAGGAAAGTGTAATCAAAATATGTTGTGTGAAAAAGATCTATTTTCAATTAAAGAAAAAAATTTGTAAAAAATATGCTTTTACTTTTGGTTGTAACTATCAAGGTATTACATATAAAATGTAGAGAGTCTACATAATTTAGTAAAACCTGAGCTAAATATGTATCTAAATTAAATATCTAAATAATATCAAATATTGTTTTGAAGCATGTCTATGAATTTGTAGCAAAAGATCTGAAATCAATGAAATTCAGAAAACATTCAATAGTAATCCTTTAAAAAAAGTGTCAAAATGAAGCTTTAATGAGTTTGCTTTTTAACCAGTAGCGTTTTTTAAATTGGTTTCTTTTGTTCCTCTTGCCCTGAGGGGTGAGAAACTGCATTTGATAGACTTCCTGTACTTATTCCACTGACTTATATGTCAGGGAACTGAAATGTTTCAAACCATCACTCTAATACTTATCTGATCATATACTCATTATTTTAGGTATATGAGTTGTAGGAACATTTTTCTTGCATCTTTTAGTTTTCATTCTGATATTGGGCTTGGGTGATAGAGAAAAAAACAGTCCTTTGCTTCGACTTCCTTTACTCTGTAACATTTGAGGGTTCTAGTATAAAATGAAGAATAGGAATAGTAAAATGACCTCATAGGCATTTATGAAGTTTTTATAAATTAGTGAAATAATCCATACAAAGTGCTGACAAGACCCACAAGGAGCTTCACCATACTTTGACAAATGTGTACCTGCGTGTAAGGGACCCCTCCAAAGTTGTGCGTCACCTCACTTTGTTTTCCCCCAATTTCCTTCGTGTAAGTAGTGCAAGCACTGAATGTCCTATGCATTTCAGTGAAAGCTAATGTGACTCCTACACATCCCAGTTCAAACCTTAAATTTTAATTTTAGTCCCTGTCGTCAGAAACCTAGATATATGTTTCTTACCTTTCACTGTCTTCTTCTCCTCCACTCCAAAAGACTGGTCACCATGACCTCCTCATCTGGATGATTCATTCTGACATAGAAGCAGGCTCCACCTTCAAGGGCATTCTGAGTCTAGCTGCTGCTCCAATGGCTCAAATTAATATCCTGCTAGAACTTCCTCCCATTAGGGATTCAGGTCCTGCCTGTTTGCTTAATATGTTGTACTCATGAAAATCAATTTTCCCTTAAGCTTCATTCCCAGGGGTAATATTTCTCCACTTAACTGGGAAAGCTAAATAAAATGGTAGATCATCTTGCACCAGCAAAAGCCTCACCAAACCTTGAATTCTGAACTTGATGAGTTCAGAAGAGCCAAATGTAAGCAACATTTTAAGGGTCATTCTTATCCTCTTCAAGAGAATTGAGCATACAGCATATAAATCAATATTGATGATTTTAAATGACTTGCAACTATTCATTAAAATACTTTACCTCTTTGACAACCTTTTCAAAGCTGTTAATTCAAGTTATCGAATACACTCAAGAGGAAAGTAACTGCATTATTCAGACAGAAAATATTTACTGAATGCTTGCTACATGTACAACATCTCACCGTAGGCACAATTTGAATTAGGTATTGAATAGTTCACTAAAAGTGTATTATTTTAAGCTTTGGTAAAACTATCCCATTGTCAAATGTGTTCAGGAAGATTTATTTATGTATTTATTTATTTATGTATTGTTTACGATAATTCCTGACCACAGTTTCCCCTCCTCCCACTCCTCTCAGTCCCCCCCACACCTCCTCTCTTCCCCAGATCCATTCCATTTACCTTTCTTATCTAAAATAAATCTTGTAGGAAATTTTGGAGAAGTGAGGAATATTTTGTAAGATTACTGCTATTCTTGTTGCTAAGTCTGTCTTATAAATTTAAATACTCAAAATTTTATAAAGTGAGTCATCTCTTTCATTTAAATTGACCATTATTCACAATCATCATAATCTGACAATATGGTACTCTGATTTCTCTGGGTTTCAGATAGAATCAGGGATGCTATTATGTCCTCAAAGTTGAGACACCTTCAAAGAGCACACTTCTTTTTTCCCCTCAGTACAGTTATCTCTCTCTAAGGAAGGCATTAGGAGCCAAAGATGTTTTCATTCTTCCTAAAATATTCCCTGGGACAGCAACAGGTACATTTTAGAACTTTCCCTGTATCTTTATTTCTTAGGATAAAAAGAAAATAATCAATCTGGTGGTGGCTAGATGGTAGGAAATCTACATAACTGGTTTCAGTTCTCAAAAGTGCTGTCTGTACATCCTCGAATCAGGGGAGAATGAACAATTGGACAACATGTTCTGAAATCTGTTGGTGAGGGTGTGTTGCAGATTGCAGGTGGCATGGTGAAGATTCATTTGATACCAGAGTCTATTAGGAGGACCCCATGCCCATCATTTAAGTGTCAAGAGAAAGGATTTTTTCTGGAAAACAGATATTGCCTTGCACAGTAGTGGTAGAGGAGTGGAGAGGGCACATACTGTGACATCAAATCCAAGCCTGCCTCTTATTAGATGGATGGCCTTGTACAAATTTCTTAAATTCAGTAGATAGCATCTACTTCATCCTCAAAATTTAGACAATATAAGGTATTGTTAGGTTGCTGTGAAGTTTAAATGGTAGTATCATATACACAAAGTTCATATTAAATAGATACTCAAAAAATTAATTCTTCCTTCCGTGTCTTATGTTTCTTTGATGAAAACTTGGGGGGAAAGACCATGGACTTCATTCACCAAAAAGAAAAGCACATGGAATGCTAGAATGATACAGAGATTAGGAGTTTAAAAGAAGCACAATTTTGTGTCAAGTGGCATGTAATATTCAAAGTTCATAGAAGCCTAATTTACCAGTCAGCGCATTTCCTGGGGGCAAAGAGATGACCATAACTCACATGATTTACTGAACAATGCAAAATCTGGAGGGCATCAATCAAGCTTAGTGATGATCTTGCTTGGACATAGCTTTGTCCTTCACAGAACTTACTTAAGAGCTGCCAAGGAAAGACATTTTGAAAATTGGATGATTGGTTCTCAAAGTTTACTGGTAGACTAAAAGCAAAGTTTGAACTAGGCAATCTTTGATTGTTGAGGAATGCTATTGATATAGAGTGGTGGCTGGGATCTGGGCAGGCTAGTAAGTGCCGTTACATAAAGGACTCTAATTTCCTACTCTGTATTTTTTTTATCACAGATTCTAGATGGTGAATTGGATCATAAGTTTAATGAACCCCTCTTGTAAGAATTTCTAGTAGGTAGGAGGGTGGTTTTTATCAAAGCATAAGTGGAAAGGACAAAGGAACAAGATCTGAGGTTGTCATAGGAACCTCTTTCTCCTCAAGGGCCATCAGCAGGATTAAATAATGGTCATGGTGCGTACTAGCAAAACTAAGGATCATGGAGTATGGTAAAGTACAAGCCAGAAAAGAAGATGTGTGGGAGTATGAGACAAGGGACAAAAGAGGAAAAGAGGCATTAGTACCACTACTAGCAAGTTTAATCTCTCCACAGTTGGGGTTGGCCAAACTCAGAGCCCCTCCCTTTGTTCCACTTGAGCATGTAGTCTCCAGCTACTCAGGTGATTGATATTTACCAAATACATGTTTTGTACCATGGAAGGTACTGTGGGCAACACAGGCAATATTAGAACACGGGTGTGTAGGAAGGAAAATTGTGTGTGTCATACAAGAAAATGGGCTTTATATAAAGCTGAGATGGACAGTGCAAAGGACTAGAATTGCAAGCAGCACAGAAAGTTTTCTAGAGTGGTATTCCGGGTGTGAACGACTCCAGTACAGATGATAGAAGAGGGCATTTAAAACTGGCAAAATGGATTGATCAGAGTGACAGAAAGACACTCTGTTTTATTTGTACTAGGTACCATGTTAAGCAGTCCAGGAAGCATTACCCTACTACAGATCATAAAGACCAGATCCCATTTTTTACCTTGATTTTTATGAATGATGACTCTGAGGCCAGAGAGGGTAGGCAAAGTTCAATGTCATACAGCTATGTAATATCAGGGACTGGTTTCCACTCTACTATTTGCAAGTCATCTCACGATGTGTATGAAAGCTCAGTGTGTCTGCAGTACAGAACATACGAATAGGGTGAATGAGAAGTAATTGGAATGACAACTGCAGCCGTACTGTAGAGCATCTATCCCAAGAGCCAAGAGAGTGAAGGCTGCATCTAAAAAGCATCAGGAAACCATATGAAGTCTTAAAGCAGTGAACTGACAGCCAAAAAGGTGCTTTAGGAAGATTTATCTCTCAGCAGTGCAGAGGATATACAGGAGAGAGGACTGAGTAGAAGCAATTAGGAGGCTATTGTAATACACTAGTCTGGGTGTAGGATACTGTATAAAGCACTCAAATGAAGAAAGGCAGGGAAGAAAGTTGACAGAGTGAGTGAAAGGATTGACTAACTGGATGTGGGGATGGAGAAGGAGTTAAATAAGGAACGCTAAGTGTGGCACCTTTGTCACTAGAAGAATAGTGATGCCAGACATGATATTTGGGAACTTCTAGCCTGTAGAGAAATTTGGACTCAAGATGATTAAAAATAGAAGAATCTCTGGAGTTATCCTTACAATTATGGGAAACATGAGCTCAATCTGGGCAAAGAGAAGAATCTAGAACCCAAGCTTGAGAGAATCTGATTCAGTTCCTGTGGCAAGGGGTCACAGTGAAGGGGCAGGTGAGAGAGATAATGGAGGGAGGGTAGACATAGAAAATTATGAAAAAGAATTTGTAGAAAGGTGAATAATGAAAATTATAAACATAACAGAAGGGTCAGAAAGAAAAGACAATGAGAAAATAGTCCTAATTTTGATGGTGATAAGTTTTATAATGATTGATGGGGATTAGTTCCAAGATAGAGCCAATTGTAAGCACGAAAAGATGAGAATAAGTCTGACATATTGGAGAAAGTGAACATAGAATGTGCTTAGCATTTTTCTGATGAATTTCAAGGGGCAAATAGATACTCAAAGGATGCTGCTGGGACTGTGAGAGGTCTCTTTGCAATAAGGATTAACTTTGCTATCCTATTTATTAAATAAAAACAAATATTCTCAGCCTAACATTTATTAGTGCTGATGTAAAGATTCAAGACATGGGTATTGGGTCTGGCATCCTAGTTGTTGAAATGAAGTCTTGATGAGAACAGGAAGGGATAGGGCCAAAGATTAGGTGGAATGTCTTCTTCAGCAAATACAGTGGCATTATCTTCTTTGGAAAGTGAAAAGAGAGAAGTGAGGTCAACCAAAGATACAGAAATACTTGTGGAGAAATATGGGAGCTTTAAACTGGAGACATTTTGAGTTTTTAAAGAAACCTGTGTATCTTGCACAGGATGATCTTTGTGGTAGAAAAGATTCACTAAAGAACAAAAGGCAAATGAGAATGGGACTGAGAATGTCAAGAATATATGTCGCTAGAAAAAGTAGAGTATGTGGAGCACAGGAAGAACTAATTCAGGGATACGGATCAAGATCTATTCCCATCCTTTGAGTGCCCGTTGTATTTCTCTTTTTAAATTTATTTTATTTTTGAGATTATAGTATAATTACATTTCTCTTTTCCCTTCCTCCCTCCAAAATCCTTCTACGTACCACTTTCTGCTCTTCATAATGGTCTTTGTTTCTTTGTTATTGCATGTGCATATTTATATGCATATACATGTATGTTCTTAAATATAACCTGTTTATTTTTATTTATGTGTATTGTGTGTTCTTGCATGAATTTATATGCACCATGTTTGTGTAGAATCTGGAGATATAGGTAGTTGTGTGCTGCCTGATTTGGGCATGGAGTATTGAACTTGGGTCATCTGGAAGAACAGCAAGTGCTCTTAACTTCTAAGCCATCTCATGAGCTCTTGTGTTTCTTTTCTTAAAGGAGATATTCAAAGGTTTGTGGAAACATCACAGATTGTAGTTTTTCTTCATGTAAGTGTATAATAGCAACCCTAAATCCCAGGTCTTAGTATTTTCTCCCCCAAAGAAACTCTATCCTGGCTTTTAATTATTAGTCTTTAATAAAAGTAATTCTGGGAAGAGAGAGTGCCTAACCAAGATAAATCCCTAGGAGATAAGACAGGTTTGGAGAATCCCAAGTTGTATATAGAGAGTTTTGCCTATTATTCCCTCAATCCAAAAGTAAAATATTGTAGTAAGGACTCTATCATACTCTGTCCCTCACTTTGTTCTTCCCCAAAATTGAGTGTCTTAGGATAAGAGATGAAATTAGCTGCCATGGTAACCTGTAGCTGTACCTGGTAGCCTTTTCTCTTTGCCAGTTCTGGGTTCTGCACCTCTGTTCTCAGTTCACTGTTTTAAAGTTCGCACAAATAGACCTAGGACCATATGCCAAGGCCTAGGACCTTGTATAGTGTATAGTGTCTAGTAGAAGAAGAGGGAACTCTTACCTGCATCCAAGACAAATAAAACAAGAAAGAGGAACTGAATAATAGAAATAGTGCATAAAAGCAGCTTGCTGAGGATAAGGAGGCCAGTGCTACTAACAAAAGTATCTGACAACCACACCACCACATCTCCAAATTCTTTAATTCTCTCAAGCAATCTCATGAAATGGCTACCATAATTTCCACTGTACTGATGGAGTGAAATAGACACTCAGAGAGGCAAAGGGACTTGCCTGACATTGCATGGCTGTTGTTTTAATTTAATCTTTAAATTGCTAAAACTCTAGCCACATGAATTTTGTTGGCTTATGGGGTTTGTTTGTTGGTGGGTTAGTGGCTTTTTTTAAGTAATTAAGAGCTATAGAGAAATATTTCCTCAGTCATATGGTGGTCAGTGCCTCAAACTTATCCCTAGGACTTAAAGGCAACATCTTCAAATGAGGTTCTCTTCAGATGTCTTCTCTCTTGCAGACACATCTTCTTTCTCCATTCACCAAGCTCTTTTTATCTTCCTACAGCACCAACAGTTTCCCTCTGCCCCAGGACTTGCTTACCCCATCTCTCATCTCTCAGGTACCCCTCATCTCATCATTGCTCAGGGGAATCTTTAGTCCTGGGACGAGTATGATGGGTTAATTCTCTGGCAGAAGCAGAATGGAGACTCTGGTATTGGTTAAACTGTTGATTCAATAGCAAGTTGCCGTCACATTTGTGGTTCAGAGCAATTACAACTTCTTTTTATTCTAGTTCTAGAGACCAAAAGTCTAAAAGCACTCTTGTAGACTCAAGTACAAGTGTCAACAGGACCATCTTCTCAACAGAGGCCAGAGCTGCCTGATCAAGCTTCTAGAGCTTTATTCCTGCATATTCCCTTATGCAAGAAAACCTATGCATTTTCAAGGATAGTAACTTCAAGTTCCTTTTTGTTTTTGTCATATTGTCTTCTCTGTAGCTGCATCTTCCTCTATTCTCCTCTTAGAAGACCCTTGTAATTATATTTATGTCTCACTCAAGTAATGCAAAGTCAACTCCCCCTCAAAGTTATTACCATAATCAGATCTGAAAGGCCTCTTTTGTCATACAAGGTAGCATCTAGAAACTCAGACGTTTATCACAACATCCAAGATGTAATTATACATTTAAAGCTGGAATTCTGTCCTTTGCTTTTGGAGTAGATAAATTAAGACTTAGGAGGGAGAGAATGAGGACATGCTATAAGCGTGGATTGCAGTCAGAAGAGTTCTATAAATCTGAATTTTATAGAAATGAAGCCAAGTGTGGAGCATGGATGAAATCTCTCTATTCACAAGCAAAGAGAGGTGAAAAGAAAAATTAGGACTTAGAGCGAATGAAAAACATGCTTTCAATATGTTTGCCTTCTTTGTTTTTCTCTCCTAATTAGAAGTTTTTGTTTTCTTCCCCCCTCTGGCAGAGGGAAGTTGAGTTGAATGTGACATGGTGCCTTTAGAGACAAAGGAAGGTGTCTAGAACTCGACTCTCCTCTATCTCATATCCAATATTCCTCATCACTACCCTTGTTACAAGTCAGGCTCTTCTTGCTGGTTTGGAAGTGTGGCTACTCATGGTAAGGAATAGAGAATGGAAAAAAGCAGGAGGGTTTTCTAGGAGAAGCCCTCACATTACTCCAGCACAGGCCAGAGGAAAGTTTTCCCAATGGAACAGTCTTAGGGATATGTGACATTTGGGATGGTGTTAACCATGAATTACAGGGCCATCCCTAGATTACTACACCCTTTTGTTCATTGGCCCTTAATATTGCTATATAATAGATGGAAATCCTCAAAGGATTTGCACACTTGCACAGTGATGCTTATCTTGAGGAACAGCTTTAATGGCAGTTGGGAGGGCTAGACTAAAAGCCTGTTGAGGGGAGTATAGAATGGGAATTTGCACGCCTATGCTTTTGAAAACTATAGAAGGACCCATTTGAATGTGAGTTTAGGGTATGTGCCTCATGCAAAATTCCCATGGTCTTGGAGTATTAGCAACAACATCATAAGCTCAATGAGGGCTTGATTTATGAACACCAGATGCAGAGTTGTGAACTGACATTTTTTGTAGAGTTATCAGCTGGCTCTCCATATTTTGTTCCTGTTCCAGGACATCTATTATACTGCTTGGTGATCCTCCTTATAGAAAACTCATGACAAATTCTTCTTCAAGACTGACACCAGGAAAAAAGTTCGTTTATCTCTGTGAATGTTTTTCTCTCTTCTGCCAGATAATAAGAGCAATGAAAATAACCCCTCATCTACCTACACCAGAGGTTGACATAAACTTTCAGCTATGAGAGTTTGAGTTTACTAGAGGAGAGTGTAGGATAATGGTATGCTGGCGAACCCAAGGTAACTTCCAGCTTCCTCCAAACTAGGAAAGGAGGGCATACTACACTTCTGGAAGAAAGGACTACTGATCCACATACACAGACCTGAACAGAAGTTCGGGAATTCCCTGTGCAAAGATAATGGCACTGAAAAGTTAGAAGCTGAATTGTGCTGAGATGTTTTCTAGCAGAAATGTTGGAGCTAAGCCAGGCTATAAGGGCTAGGAAAAGCGAGAACCATTTAGAAACAAATCTCAGCAAAGTTACTGATTCAGAGGATTAAGAAGCTTTGGGACCTGGAGAACCTCAAGCAGAAAGTAAAAGTGTAATTATGCATGGACTGTCTATAAAGACTACTGATCTGATGGCTCTACAGAAGTACACTGAAGCTTCAGTTACAGGGTCCAGGGAATATTTGACTTTATAAATTCTTTTAACTCTCTAGAACAGTTCAATTATGCCTTCCTGTGACCATTTTTAATTGATTATGAGGTAAATGGGTCACATCTCCCAGAAATCAGTATGAAGACCAGCATGAATGGCATTATAACAAGACAAGTGTAAACATCATCTTTTGATTTTCACCTTGGTTGCTAGGAAACTCCACTCAGAATTGTACTCTTGATTGTTCTAGCATCCTAGAATTATGATGGGGCAAGGGAGGGTTCAGTATATTTGATTTGCCTCTATCTTCCTTTTGCACTGCTTTTATTCTTTGGTAACAAATTTCAGTCAAATTGTACCAAGGATTAACCCATTGGAAAGCCCCTCAATTCTTTTTAAAAATAGGGAATAAATTAGCATTTAGATGCATGGATGTTTTCTCTGTAGGCTTATCAAATTACATAAGTGTCTGTCCTTAAATTTAATAGGGTGGAGCAACTGACCTTACTTCAAGCTGTACTTGGCCATGAGGGGTCTCAACGAGTGTATATGCTGTTGAAAGTCAATGGAATCTTTGCTGCAAAGGAAAGAAAATACCACATTTTGTTAGATGCTTTTATTACCCATGGCATCGCAATAACACTTTTCTCAGGTTTCTTGCCTTGGGAACATCTAATGGCAAGATGCTTTTGATACTTCAGTAACTAAAGCTCCTTTAATGGAGTCCGTGATGGACCTGCCTTGTTTTGTTCTATAGTGAAAAATGTTATAAGGAAGTTGCAGTATATATTTTGTTGGTAACGATGCCTTAAGCTATTAAGGCCATTTGTTATTTTCTGAAAGCAAGAGAGATAATGTTCACTAATAAAATTCACTGCAGTGCAGTAGCTTTAAGTATCTTTCTTACAAACTTCTCTGTAGCTCTCATGGGTCTGTCTCCCTCTTCATCTTTCTCATGTCCTTAGCAAATGCCCCCTGGGGGGACAGGGTGTCACTGCTCTTTCAGTACTGAGGAATGGAATTCTGAATCATAAACATGTCACAAATTAGCTCTAAGTTAATGCAAGCCCCCTCTACAATACTCTCTTGTGACCCTCTTGTCTATTTGGCTCTCCCTGTCTCCTGAGTCCAGCCACTGATTCTGGCAGCCCTCTGAAGACCTTGTCCTTGACTCTGTTCCTATTCTTTGTCTATGATTCAGGCATTGAAGTTCCCTTAACCCAATTTCTCTCTGAATTGAAAATGCAAATGCGCTGCTCTATTGTCTGTATTAAGTGTTTACAAGAGGTTTTGTGCCAGGGCACAAAGCTCTGTATGTAGAAGCACAGGCAAGTGGGGGTGGGGAAGCATAATGGTCTTAGAATCAATCATCTGCAGTCAGCAGGAAGAGCGCTTTGCACTATGCAGGCATGTGTTTGGCATGAGAAAAACTGAAGGGGTAGGTAGGGACAGAGCAGTGAGAAGTACTGTGTATATTCATTCTATCATGAAGCCCAAGTAAGCTGGACTGGAGATCTGGGAGACATCACAGAAGATGGAGGTGTGATTTGTCACTCAGCCCAAATCTCTCGATACAACAACTCTACTGTCATGGCAGCTGAAGCTCTCAGTAATGGAAGAAAAGTGTAAAAGAAAGACTGGGTTTCCCATCTTCTTTTACTATCAAATCCAGGACATCAGGAGCATGCACTTTTCTTGTATCTAATATGCTGTTATGTGATACATAGGGGCCCTAACCTAGTTCTACTCTACATGGCTGGGACTTCATGAACTTCTTGTGCTAATAGTTTGCCTGTACTATTAATTGAGGATGTTTGGTTTTCTAGTTTCTGTTTTCAAAAAACCACTTGTAGTTTGACAATAACACAGAAGCTTCAGCTTTGGCATCTAATGGAGTAAATCCACTTGAGAGTGCTAACATTTTATAACCACCATCTGACTGGTCTCAAGTGTGTGAAAACAGATTTCACAGGGGCAGTTATTCACGGGGGCAGCCAGGGGTGGTGGTGGTGGTATACAATCCATAGATCAACTTTTGACTTCTTTTGACCAAACACCAAAGCTATTTCTATCTGAAATTCTCAGAAACACTATAGGAAATTAGTGTAACTGATTGATGTGACCTAATAGAAATGGAAGTTGAAGCTTTATCCTTCCAGAACAGGTAATTAGAGGCAAATGAGGGGCAGGTTTTCATGGCAACCACGTGGCTATCAAAGACCCGAAGGAGGTCTCTGAAGGGAAAGCTTTGATAAAGAATGCGAACCCTCAAAAGGGAGATATCACATTAGGTCTTTGCATTCTAAGGACATGATGGAGTGTGAAATGGATATAGGCTAGGCAGATATACATCTAGAGCTGTTCTGTGATCTGAGACACTAGTGTAATCATTTGAGACCATAAAGCTCATTTCTTCATTACTTTATTCCCTTCTTTGTCCAACTTTCTTTGACACTGAAAGACAGCAGGAGGGTCTTTGGAAACTCTTGCAATTATGTTTAGGGCCATGGTTGGTGGATGGTGATGAGTCCAGTATGCCTCCTACACCTTTCCTTTCTCCTCATCAAGATATATTCTTACAATTCTTGAAACTAATCATGGTAGCCCACCGCAGTCCTGAGAAAAGCATTGTGAAGGAGGGCTTTTGCTGAGAGAGGTGAAGCAGGATATAAACTTCATTTGTGAGAGCAGTATGGGTGAAAACTTTCTGTTTTCTCCCTCTTAGGAGTACACAGTCTTGTTTGATGACAGCCCCCAGGGCTAAGAGTGCAACTTGAAACCAGTCATCACATTCTTCTTTCTTTGAGGACTTTTCTGACTTCCTGTGACCACTTGCCAAGCTCGCTCTCTCTACTCCCCTTCTCTCCATTCATGAACACTATGAAGTCTCTGGTTATTTACTTTCCCCAGATATTTTCATGTTTTCATGAATCTTATCTCCCCAATTCTTCCTCCAACTCACACTCCCAAAGACTTTGCTGACATTTGACATGTCACATTTGATGAAATATCTATCTAACACTGGATTCTCAGAGACCCAGAGTAGTTTCTAATTTGGGTCAACTGTACTAACTAAGGACAAGAATGGGGGGCGGGTAACTGTAGCATTTTCTGAATCTTTGTTATCTGCTCTTCCTTAAAACTGACTCATTGATTCTGTAAACTAGCCCAGTAGAGTAGAGTTTTAATTGATTCATCTTGCTGCTGATGGAACTCACAAGATTCATGGATGTGCAGTATGAAATTATAGTTCTGTTTGTGTGAGAATCATGATTTGAATCCCAGTCTGCTGACTTCAAATTCATTTTGGTTTTTGCTCTATTCTAATAGACATATGTAAGGCCTTAGCCATATCTTTCTGGGAAAATATGTTAGTTTTGGCCTCTGGTAGATGCAGGAGAGTAGGAGAAGCTTCTTTGAAGATTCATTCTCATTCCTATAATCCCATAGGGTTTACCTTAGAGCTTCTATTCTGTTTTCACTAAATGTAAAGACAGTCAATTCATTCTGTTTCCTGTTGGAGAATATCCCATTCTTATTCTAGGCTTTGGAGAACCTGAAACACATGTCTCTCCTCTCTGGCTGGCTTCATGATTATACATTCATTCCTTCATTCATTTGCTCATTCAATGATTTGTTCAACTTGAGTGTCTCTTAGGTACTAGGAACTATGCAAAGTTTAAGCTCTATTGAAGATGAAGTCATAGTCCCCACGTTGCTGTGGCTTATAGTCTACTGAAGGATTCAGAGACTGCAATAGATAATGGAAACCCAAGACTGAGAGAACTGATTTGGAGCATGGAAATTTTGATCAGAGTCAGGAGTGAGGCAAGTTGTAAGGGTTTATCTTTGTAAGAATCCACATTTCCACATCTACTGTCTTCCAGTGCTAACCCCCTCTCAATGTACCATTTTTTGTTCTCCAGAGTAGCAAGTACTAGGTCTCAATTTTATTTTAAAAATAGAGTTGTTGTTTTGGATGGAAGACGGGAAGGTATGTTCGTCATATGAATCATCATTTTTAGTCTTTCAGGAAAAAATATAATGCTCAAATGCCCTTTCCCACTGAAATTCTGGGAAGTATTCTAGGAAATTAGTTCACAACTGACTAATGTGATCCCCTATAACAAAAACAGTCTCATATAAACATATCCAATGAGAATAGAGGCCTTAGATTGCCTAGGTACATAAAAAGTTAATGGATGAATTTTTTATTAACCTCTTTTGTAAATAAAGGCCCCTACCTCAGAAAATGATCAGTAAGTGCTGTCCTCTACATA
The DNA here is from genome assembly GCA_902168325.1 of Peromyscus nudipes. NCBI lineage: Eukaryota > Metazoa > Chordata > Mammalia > Rodentia > Cricetidae > Peromyscus > Peromyscus nudipes. The sequence goes on along the minus strand of CABHPH010141956.1, from coordinate 30,879 downwards.
GCTCTCTTCCTGTGTCCCTCTTTCCAGGGTGAGCATTTATGTGCACTACAATGACCTTTCCTTTCCTGTAATCTCCTTCTCTGAAAGCTGGTTTTCTCTGGTTGTTTTTCTTAGAATAGGTTTGATAGAGAAATTCACATTGTGGCATGAATGGATAAAAACAACTTAATGCTGAACCTACCCTTTGTAAGATATGCATTTTAATAAAAAGCAGCCACTCAATTTGGAGACCTAAGTCCCCTTTCAACTTCCTATGCCCATAATCAATTTATTTTTCAAATAAATTGATAAAAACTGAAACACAGGGCCTCCAGTTCTAGGTCTTGTAGACTTACAATTGGGATGGGAAAAAATAAGCTACAAGAAATTTGGCTTCTGGTCATTATTTGAGACTAGAGGGGGATTTTTGTCTTCTGTGACAAGTTCTAGCTCTGCCACAGGTGTGTGATTTTGTCCAACTCTAGAAGTGTATTTGTTTCTAATCACGTCTTATTCCTTTGAAATCAGTTATTAAACAGATTTAACCCATGCAGAATGAGACTGAGAATTGAAGGTGTGCCACCATTATCTTGGTGATATGAAGATAGGGAAGATACTATGATGCTCTGCATAATGGCCTGATTCTGATTGATTGTAACACAGAAGTCACTCAGCTTCCCCTTATAGGTTATCAGACAAGCTACACATATGTGTAGTGACCATGTGGGCTGTTGTACATGATTGAGGATAAAGCAGATTTAGGAAGGAGTTTGCCAAAAGATAGATGATGATAATAAAGGCTTAGCATGCTGCAGACACTGTGCTGAAAGACCTCTGGATGAAGGAGGTGCATTAATTGTCATTTCAAAGATGAACAAGTTGAAATTCCTTAAATAAATTGAATAAAATCATGTAAAAATCTAAGAGGAATTCAACTTAATCATAACCTTGTTCTAAAAGCTGTGTTTTCCCTTAACCACTACACAGTCCTTCTTTTGAATGGAAATAGGTGGATGGATGATGTACCACACTCTAAGCCATGGAGAAACACAAGTTTTACCAAAACTATATCCTATTTAGTGGTGAGATTGGACAAGACATTCTCCAAGGATATTGCTATCCCAATATCACTAGAAGCAAGAATTACTGAGGAGTGGTAGGAGAAAAAAGTTAATGAAATGGTTGTTTGACGTCGTGTTATAGAAGTTCAAGTGTTGATCCAAGGAAGAATCTAGAATTTCAGTGATTAAAGACAAATTTTTCAGTAACTAAGGAAGTTTTCAGAAAGTATAATTGAAAATATTTTCAGAATTTATACAGAGGACTTTGGAGATAAACAAACAGTAAAGCTTAACAGAAATGTATTTAATAAAAGTAATCATTCAGTACCATGAGACATTAGATGAGGTTTAGTGTGAATTGTTTTCCCCATGACTGTCACAGAGAAAACACCCAGTATTGTGATTACCAAGGTAATTTCTATTATGGGTAATAGGTATTTGGAGAAAATGATGTTTTGTTGTGCTCCATTCTACAAGGGCCAGAAGGTTCTGTTTTGGCGTATATAGCATTTACAAAGGAGGTACTGATCTAATAATCCCCAAATAACAATCCTGGTAACATCACAAAATGATTCCTATTGTTGGATAGAACAAGTGAGATTTCGGGTATAATGGAGATAAATTCCTATGTGGCAGTCCCTGGCCTGGGAGACCAGAAGCCTGGACTCCAATTCTAGTTCTGTCACTAATTAACTGTGACCTTGAAACACACAGTTTCTTGTGAGCCCAGATTTCCAATTTCTAAAATGTGGGTGCCACAGCAAAGTCCTTATCTGCCCTTCTAGTTCCTTTTTCATTTTTTTGTTCTTTTCTTTATTGTATTTTTCGAGTTTCCACAAATAAGACATGAATCTTTTCTCATTGTGATAATGTTTAAAAAATACCAAAATCTCCATTCAGCTCAGCTCCCAAATTCACATCAATTTCAAGGTAGAAAATATGTATGTTGTATATGATTCTAGATGATCACTATATGTTTAAAAATGTAAATATATATGGTTTTGTGTTTGTTTTATATACTTATTTTAAAATAAACAATATTAAACTATTTTCTGTAAGTTTATTTTTAATTTTTATGGCACTTATTTTTTTGCTCTCTCTCTCTCTCTCTCTGTGTGTGTGTGTGTGTGTGTTTGTGTGTAAGTCAGATTCTCTCCTTCTACTATGTCAGTCCCAAGGTCAAACACAGGTAATCAGACTTGGTGACAAGCACCAGTGCCTGCTGAGCCATCTTGAGTTGATTTGCAATTCAATACCATGTCGGGCATATTTTTCATGTCAGTTACATATAAATCTGTCTCATTCTTTTAAACTGTATATACCATCAATTGAGTTGGACATTCTACATTTTAATATTTCAGTTTTAAACTGTAAAACTCCTCTCTAAACTCCTAGTGCCAATTGTACATCCATTAATGGTTTTACAACTTTATCAGCATTTGAGAAGATAAGGGGAAAAACAGTTTTCTCTAGTAACTTTTAAGGCTAAACATTTATAGTAATATAAATATTTATATTTTAATATTAATATATAAATATTTTATAATTTATAAATATATAATATAATTTATAAGCTATATATTATATTTTAATTACTATATAATTATTTATACTTTCATATTAATATAAATCCATATACCAATAAATGTGTACTCGTGTGTCTGTGCACATGAGTGCAGGTGTGAGCTGAGGCCAGGAGTGTTGGATGTCCTGCAGCTGGGTTTATAGGTGTCTACAAGCCACATTACACGGACACTGGGAACTGAATTCTGGACCTCTACAAACACAGTGTATGCTCTTAAATCCTGAGTTTTCTCTGCAGTCCTTGGTTTTGTGTTATTATCAATGACTTTTATTTATTAAGAATTTGTTTTTATTTATATTGTGAAGTATGATCTTTACCTTTGTTTCTGCCTATCTCTGTCTTTATGTCTCTTTATGTAATACATATATACACATGTTTTACTAATTTTCAAGTGTCCTAAAGAATGTATTGAAAAGTTAATACTGTCACCACTTATTTCAGATGCATCTTTTTCATATACTAAGCTTCTACTTATTTACATAGCTCTGGTTTAGGGCCTTATTTTCTGTTTCATTGATTTCTTTGGCTACTCATATATTGGTACAAAATTATTGGAATAACTGTAGCTTTCTGATGTATTTTGATATCTGATAGAATAAATTTGTTTTTTCTTTTGCCTTGTTTATTTCTGTAGTTTCTATTCTTGATCAATTTTAGAATTCAGTTCAAATTTGACAAACATTACTACCTGTAATTTGATCATAAGTATATTTAATTTATAGAGTAATTTGATCATTAATGACATTTTTATAACAGTGATGAATTCCGTGTATAGGTATTATGTACCTTGCTTAGGATGTCTTAGATAGATATTTGAATATGGCCTATAAGGGTTATTTGAGGTTTAGATATTTTATTATATTTCTTCTTAAGTATTTTTTTAATATGAATGAGACCCTTTTCCTGTAACATTTTAAAATTGGTTATTTATTTCATTTGTGAAGTAAAAAATTTCTATGCTTATATGTTATTTGGCCCCATGGATTAAAAATAAACAAAAACTTTTAATTGGTTCTAGTAGATTTCCATTGGTTTATTCTGAATTTTCAGGGTAAATGGCAATAATTTTATATAGTACATCATAATATTTATATGTCTTCCTTATTTATCTTTGTTTATTGAATTGGTTTGGGCTTCCATTACAATGTCAAATAAGAGCAAAAATAATTGATATATTTTTTAATTTCTAACTTCTATAGAAATTCTCTTGTTTCACCATTAAATGTAATGATTGATTTATGTTTATGATACATACATATATATGTCACAGATTAAGGATGTTTGAGTCCTTCAGTCTTTACTTAAAATATTCATTACTGTAGCTAGAGTTTTTCTCTCCAGGTCCCACCAAGCCCCGGCAGTCCACTTATAAAATAAACATACAGATGTTTATATTATTTAAACTGGTCAGCCATTAGCTCAGGCCTGCCATTGTCTAGCTCTTACTCTTATACTCAGCCCATTTCTGTTAATCTATGTCACCACATGTTCTGTGGCTTTACTGCCATGTGTTCCATGGCTTTACCTGTTGCCTTTACATGATGCTTCCTGGACAGCAGGCTGGCGTCTCCCCATCTCAGCCTTCCTGTTCTCTCAATTCTCCTCTCTGCTCGTCCTGTCTATACTTCCTGCCTGGCTACTGGCCAATCAGTGTTTTTAAAGCAGCTTCCTAGTTGTCTCTCTCAAGTTGGTGGTTCCTGGCATGCACATTTGACCAGCAGTATGGCAGGAATGAGGTGTCTACAAGTGGCACATTACTCTGCGTGGTAGATTTAGTCTTTGCTAGTACAAAAAAAAGAGGTTTCTGGGCTACACACTGCTTTGATAGAAACATAGAACCACTGTTTCTAAGAGTTAATGGCTCCCAGAGCTGGCGATGGCCCAGAGCTGGTGGTAAACAGACCACCACCATGTTGGGAAGCTGAAGTGGGCGGAGCCGCCAGCCAAAGCTGCTCTTTTAGCCCTAGTAATGTTGCAGTTTAAAACAATAGATTTACAATAAGACAGATTCAGCTGGAACAAGACTTTAAATGCTTTACAATGCATGTAAAAATGTACGTAGGCTTGGAAGAGAAAAAAGACATATATACAGTTATATAAAGAAATAGATAGTTTTTAAAAATAAAGTCTTTAAAGAGACAGTAAAGGTAGTATAAAAAAATAAGCCACATAAAGATGGATATTATACAGAGAATCTGGATTGTGTTGTCTTTGGGATTTTTAACTGCAGAAAAACATTTGATCGTAAAAGCTGTTGAGTTAAATATGTATATTTTAAAGGTACCTTGACTTCAAAATTTGGATGTAAGGATATGTTGCTTTGGAAAGGAGGCTCTGCTTTTGTTTCCACAGAAAGCCAGAGGCTATGGATTTGTTCCAGATTAAGATACAACAGGTTTGACCAGCCAAGACCCCCAGAAAGGTCTCCCATGACACCATGGCCCAGATGATCCAACATCTAGAACAGTTTCAAGGCAACTGGCTCAGATTATAGCCCCTCACGGACTACTCCTAAATTTTTCTTTGTGTCCCCATAAGATACAGTGCCCCCCTGAAGCAGGAAGTAGTAAGAGAAGCTACGCCTAAATTCCCAAATATATCAAGCTGGCTTTGGAGATGGAATTGGCTCACTTCTTCTCTAAACCCAAACATATTGCTAAAAAAATTCTTTTGTCCCATATCAGAAGAGCCTACTGGTGTGGGACAGAGAAAAACCAACATTTTTATTTAAATCAGGTTGATTATAAAAGTGATTTCTTTCTAAAGAAAAAAGGGGATATGATATAGATATAATAGAATGAAAGGGTAGATTATTGAATCTACTTTTAAAGAGCAACTTGTTTAAAATGTTTTACATTGTTATGGATTTTAGTTTATTGATACAAGTTTAAACTTAATTTTGTTATACTGTATACATATTTCTATTCTCATTTGAGGTATTATGTTTATGTAACACATTTAAATTGTAATGGATAATTAAGAAATACAGATTAATAATTAGTCTTCTATGATAGTCAAACTTATAGTCATGTTGTTTTCTAGGTATACATAAATATAATTCAGTTAGGTAGGTAATCTTCAAATACTTCAAAGACCTACAGAATATGATATTTAAAATGTTTTAAAAATTTAAACTTTCTGGACAATGAGACATGTCTGCTCCTGGCAGCACCGATTTACTTCAGAGGAGGATGGGCATCAAAGACACTCCATATGGAGCTTATCTTCACCTTGACAAAAATAGCCATTTGGGCAAGAAACTGTTCTTGTCTGGACTGCCTGATCAACTGGACATGAAGGACCCATAGGAAGGTGACCACTGAACTTTGCTTGGCGAAATGGTCCTTCAGGTTCCTTTTTCACAGAGGAAACTGCCAGACGTTCTACAGGACACAGACAGAAATGACTGAGAGACTCTAGGCCTGTGGGTTGAAGACAGATGCCCCAAATTTACAAAGGAACTTTGGATCACTGTCCAGGCTGCCAGCTGTCTCTGTCTACTCTCGCAAGACTCCCAAAAGTTGCTTGCATCCTTCTCCCATTTCTCAGGTAATATTACATCCTCTGGGGTCTTTGATGTAGTTAAAGACTAGATATAATTTCCTCAGTTATGATAAAAGATAAGTTAGATATAAAACCTTAGACTCACAAATATAGGATAGATAGGATATCTTTTTTAATATTGTAACTGTAATTCTTGCTTGGTAATTGTTTTGTTATATGTAATTTTACTATGTTAAAGTTAAAACCTTCCTTTAAAAAAAAGAAAAGGGGAAGTGCTGTGCATGATTGATTGATAAATAAAACACTGATTGGCCAGTAGCCAGGCAAGAAATATAGGCAGGACTAGCAGAGAGGAGAACTGAGAGAACAGGAAGGCAGAGAGGGGGAGACGCCAGCCTGCTGTCCAGGGAGCATCATGTAAAGGCAACAGGTAAAGCCACGGCACATGTGGTGGCATATAGATAAACAGAAATGGGCTGAGTATAAGAGTAAGAGCTTATGGTAAGACAATGGTAGGCCTGAGCTAGTGGCCAATCAGTGTTTTATTTATCAATCAATCATCCACAACACATTACTAGTAAGGGTACTAATCATGCCAACATTAACTCTCCATGCATATTTTGAAAGATTCAGCTGAGCAGCTAGTTTCAGGGTCTCACTCCAGGCAGTTTTGAATCCTTCAGTGATTGTACTTATATTGACACTGACATGGACTGTTTTAAGGAGGTGACTATTTTAAATTCATTATTATATACATTGAAGTATTAATTTAATCAGAGTATTAAAGGGTTAAGAATGTAAACATATGCCCTATGTGGAGTGGATGGGGGTGGGGTAGAGGGAGCGAAAGAAGGGGAAGGAGGGGGAACTGTGGTTGGTATGTAAAATGAAAAAAAATACATAAACATGCCTGTGTTGTATTTAAGGTCCCAGAGGAACCAGGGAAGAAATGGTAATAAAACATCAAATAAAGTATAAGATAGGACAGATTTAGAGTCCAAAATAATAATAAAAAAGAGCACCAAAGAAAGGAAATACTCAAATTCTTTCTAATTAATTAACTTGGAGTACCAGACTCAGATTGTTGATGAGGTGCAATCAACAAGGAAGAACATAACTTGTGGATTCCTGAGAGCTTCCCTGGCACCCTGCCTCTTCCTATTCCCATGATGTCTTCATTTATCATGGTATCTCTTTCCTTGCTCTCCCATTCTGTCCCTGTTTCAGCTCGACCCTCCCATTTCCTTATGTTCTCATCCCACATTCTTTGCCCTCCATTATTGCCCCCCACTCCCAGTTTGCTCATGTAGATCTCATCTATTTCTCCTTCGCTGGGCTATATATGTGTCTCTCTTAGGCTCCCTCCTTGTTAGCTAGCTTCTCTGGAGCTGTGGGTTGTAGTCTGGTTATCCTTTGCCTTACATCTAGTATCCACTTATGAGTGATTACATACTATGTTTGTCCTTCTGAGTCTGGGTTATCTCTCTCAGGATGATATTTTCTTGTTCCATCATTTGCCTGCAAATTTTATGATATCATTGTTTTTTACTGCTGAGTAGTACTCCATTGTATATATGTGCCACATTTTCTTTACCAATTATTCAGTTGAGGGGCATCTAGGTTGTTTCCAGGTTCTTGCTATATGAATAATGCTGCTATGAACATAGTTGAGCATGTGTCCTTGTGGTAAGATTGAGCATTCCTTGGGTATATGCCCAAGAGTGGTATAGCTGGGTCTTGAGGAAGACTTATTCCCAATTTTCTGAGAAACCACCATACTGATTTCCAGAGTGGCTATACAAGTTTGCATTCCTACCAATAGTGGTGGACTTGTCTACGCTGGTGACCGGTCTAGTGAATACCCTAACTGTCATCATAGAGCCTTCATCCAGTGACTGATAGAGACAGATGCAGAGATTCACGGCTGGGCGCCAGGCTGAGCTCCTGGGAATCCAATCAATGAGAGAAAGGAGGGATTCTGTAGGCAGGGGACTATTGAGATTATGATGGAGAAACGTGCAGAGATGACCAGCCACACTAGTGGAAACCCATGTACTGTGGACTAATAGCTATGGAGCCCCCGTGGGACTAGATTAGACCCTCTGGATATGGGAGACAGTTGATTAGCTCGAACTGTTTGAGGGGCACCCAGGCAGGGGGATCAGGATCCATCCCTGGTGCATGGATGGGCTTTTTGGAGCCCAGTGCCTAGGGTGTAATGCCTTGCGCAGCCTTGGTGCAGTGAGGAGGGGATTGAATCTGCCTCAGCTGAGTGTGCCAGGCTCTGCTGACTCCCCATGGGAGAATTTGATTTGGAAAATGTAGGGATGGGGGTTGGGTTGTAGAGGGGGAAGACTGGGGGGTGGGAAGAGGGAAGAGGGGGGATCTGTGGTTGGTATGTAAAGTGAATAGAAAATTTCTTAATAAAAATAAATGAAAAAAGGAAGAACATAACTTGAGAAATAATGTGTTTCAACTGTATCTTCAATCTCCTGAATGAAAACAGTAATGCTTTATTAATATTAAAATAAGGTCTGTAGAATGATGTGTGTCATGTTGAGAATATTAAGTTTCATGAAATAATTTTTGGGCATTTATTGATGTGATTATATAATTTTTATCTGTCAGTCTGTTAATATCGTGAATTGCATTAATAAGTCCCCTAATATAAGCCATATTTATTTTATGGGAAAATCCTTAGTGGTCATGACTTATGGTGTATTTTTCTTTTAATACATTGCTGGATTTGAATTGCTAATATTGTATTTAGCATTCTGCATGTATCTTCATAAGCAATATTGGCCACATAATTTTATTTTTCCCTCTATGTTTGTCTAATTTTTGGCATAAAATCTTGCTAGATTTGCAGTATTAGTTGAGGATATTTCCCCTATATTTCATAGAGCAGGAGAATGTTTTGTTCCCTGAAGATGAGATAGAATGTGTCCTTCTGAACTTTGGGGCCCTGTGTCTTTTTTAAGGAGTAGATCTATGACTACTTTCCTTATGACTGGAGAGATCAGACATTCTTGAGTCAATTTTAACAATTAATGCTGTCTAGAAAAGAACTCATTATTGACTTTGGAATTGTTATTGTCTTAAAATTATACGTAGCTAAGTTTAACACCACTTTATATATAGACATATATATGCAACTTTTCCATTCATTGTTTATTTGTATTTACATCTGGTTTTCTTCCACAGACATCCACAAAGGTTTGTCTGTTTGGGTGGCCTTTCCACATAAATTGTTCCCAGTTTTGTGGATTAGTACTTCCCTTTTATTTAATGTTTGTCAAAATGTCTTCGGTTTATGCTTTTAGGTTATATTAAGAGTCAATCTAGTTCTTTCTCTGGCATCTTAGGTTTGTCATTCATTTCTTTAAGTTACATTTCCTTTGAGTGCTATTTTGATTGTGTTCCACAGGTTTTGGTGTACAATAATTTCAGTTATATTCATCTCTCAATAGTTTTCTGTTTCAGTTTTCATGGTTTATTTTCTCTGGAGTCATAAAGAAGCAACTTTTAAATATACATAAAATTTAATTAAAATATCTTACTCTGATCACTAATTTATAATTTAGTTTAATGCATTCAGGGTATATAGGATTAATTATTCTACTATTCTGAATTTATTGAGGTTTTTATGTAACTTTATACACAAAGTCTAATTCGGAGGTTATTCTATATGTATGTTTCTTAGATACATTCATGTATTCATATACATATATATTGTAGCAAATGCATTGTATTACCTAAACTACTTTCAGCTTTGTTACTATTTTTACTCCATATTTTGCTTGATTTCTGAGAGGACAATATGGAAGTTTCCCCTTGGTGTTGTCGATTGATGAGTTCTTGTTTTCTTATCTACATTTATGTCAAAGTTGTACATTTATAAATACTTTTCCTTGTAGCCTCTTACAATTTTTGTCAGCTTTATCATTCATGATATTAACATTATTATACGTACTTTAATTGATATTTTCTTCCTGAAATTTTCTTAGTTCAGTTTCTTCCATTGTGTCTACTAAACAGGACATGGTTAGAGCTCTCTTACTTGCTCCATCTGAGATTATCTGTTTTTCTATTGAGAATGTCAATCTGTTATGATCTAGTATGGGTTATTAGTATTTGATTAACTCTGTCGTCTTGGCTTACCTTTCCTACTACCATGATTCATTTTTCCTTCTGTGCAAATTATGGTAGTGTTTCTCTACTTTATCTTTCTGTTCCGTAGTATTGTTTAGACAAAAAATCCCACATTCTAGTATTTACCTTAATTTATCAAAAATTCCTGCCAG
>CABHPH010141956.1:0-20346 GCA_902168325.1 Peromyscus nudipes | reverse complement strand
ATCCCACATTCTAGTATTTACCTTAATTTATCAAAAATTCCTGCCAGTCGGTGGTGGCGCACGCCTTTAATCCCAGCACTCAGGAGGCAGAGGGAGGTGGATCTCTGTGAGTTCGAGGCCAGCCTGGGCTACCAAGTGAGCTCCAGGAAAGGCGCAAAGCTACACAGAGAAACCCTGTCTCGAAAAGCCAAAAAAAAAAAAATTCCTAACATTTACTACCCATTATTTCTAGAATTTATGATCTTTTAGTTCTTCATTCTGGAAGAGGATCATAACCACAGTAATATTTTTCTTTCCATTTTTCTTTTCTCCTAATCCACATAATCCCCCACTTTGGTCATCCTGAAACTTAACAAATTTCATATTGCTTTTACAATAATCATTATTTTAATTTACTTATAACTTTTACTGGTTTCTGTTCTGACTGTAGTTCCTTTTACTCTAAATCAAACCTTTGAATTGATTTTTTATTTTGTTAAAATACAGTCTCCCAGTAATTCATTCAAAGATAAATTGCAATTCATAAGATTACTGTCTTTGCATGTCTGAAAATGTCTTCATTCTGCAACAGCCCTTCCCATAATACTTAAATTTTAGTTTTTCTTACTATAATATTGTTGCTTTCAAATTACTTTCCTCATAAATTTGAGGATAATTACCATTTGCTAATACTGGCCATTGTTGGTGTGCAGCTTGATGTTAGATTGTTTCTTATTTCTATGTAGGTTGCTTGCTTATTGTTTTGGAAATTTTCATAGATTTCATTTTGTGGAATTCCATCATGATATGCCTTAAGTACAAACATCTTTTAAATATATATTTAATTTTTAATTGATTCAGAGTCATTGTACATGTTTATGTGGTACAATGTTATTTCAGTACATAAATAATATGCATAATGATCACTCAGAGTAATTCTGTTAAATGTCATCTCATATTATATAGTACTATTTTGTGTTAGGAAAATTAAGTAATTTTTCTTAGAAATTGCTATGTGGTTTTTATTTAAAGAATTGTGTCTTTCTTCAACATTATCCCTTCATTTTCCTTTGATCATCCTTAACATATTTAATCTATTTTGGGGGCACTAGTTCTGATTCTTGAATTTGAAGTCTCTAATTGACAGTACTGGTTTCTACTAAATGTCTGCTGATTTTTGCTTATTGTTCACTTTGGATTGACAGGTTCTCACTTTGCTTATAAATGTCATTTCTTTTTGTCACAGCCCACACTCATCAAGAGTTTGAGAAAAGGCATGACATGCTGCTGAGTGGAATGTTTAAATAGTTATCTTCTGAGCATTAGTACTTCCTATTTCTCCTGGGTGTGGCCAACCATTGCACTGTCCCTGTCTTGCTTCTCTAGCCCAAGAATTCATAATAATTACTCTAGTATGGGGGGCGGGAACCACTTATGCTGCTATTTTCCTAATAGATTTAGGCAGAGAATTAAGACATAAAACTACTCGACTGCTCAAAATGTTGTGTCATAACAAAAATGATTGCTTCCACTATCCCTTGAGGCATACATTCTACTTACTTGTCTCTGACTTGGAGATCATCTGGAGGCATAACCAGCTTCTTTATCCATCCTTTGATATGTATGCTTTAGGTTTTGCTTTTCTCCATTAACTCTTCACTTGTGACTCAAAAGGACTACTCAAGGTTTATAATATTCAACTACACTTCTTATTTTCATTTTATTGTGAATTTGTTGATTTCAATTATATTTTCCTGATGTTTATGGTGATCTATGCTGGGAAAGAAACCAGATATGGAAGCCTAGTCTACCTTTAGTGACATCCTATAGGATTAGGACAATTATTGTCACATTTCCTCTCTTCCAACTAGTGAAGCACCTAAAACTCAGAAAGCATTTCCAAGGAAGATATTCATATAAACAGTGAAACTGTGTACAAAATTTAACAGTCCCTAACTGAATATTCATGAGAGGTGAACTGGTTGATTCTAACAGACTAATATGTTTTCTGTAACTCAATAATAGATTTTTCTGTTGATGCAGTAATCCAGATAAAGCCAAATTGAAAAAGCAAAATCAAAAGAACATGTTTATTTGAGCAAAGGAACTCCTGGGTGAGTCCTCCAGCCCCAGCGATCAGGGCTGGAGAAGTCACACGCCTGAACTAAAACAGAGAGCTTATATACCCTGTAGGAGAGGGGTGACAACTTGTCCTCCACAAGTTGGGTTTGGGCCCAAGTACGGTCAAAAGCAGACCACTTTGGGCAGAATCTTGGGCTGCTGGTAAATTCAGGGGAGGAGCTGCTGCAGCTGCTAAGAATGTGGAACTGGGCTTGTTGGCATCTTTCCTTTGTTGCAGATTCTCTGAGAGGGCAGGGTTTGAAGAGGGAGGGGAATGGGGCTTTCTGAATCAAGCAGGAGTGAGCTGGAGGTTCCAGATGAACACAGACCTCTATAAATGAGCTGTAGTCACTTTAGTTCACCTTCAAAGATTTTTTTTTGGCATGAACATATGCATATACTTAAGTGCAGTGAAGAATGTACCAATTATTGGACAGCTCTGTATGCAGATTATCTTCACAAAGTATTGATTGAAGAAACATATATTACACTTTCTTAAAACGGCATGATTCCTAACTACACCTTAAGTATGTATACCTTCATCAAGGACAGAGAACATAACAGAAAACCACAACCAATCAAAATGCAGAGTAGTGGAGCTCAATAACAATGGATACATCTACAAAACATTCCTGTACCTAAGGCTCAAAGAACTTGGCAGAACAGGGTGTGGAACAATTGTAGGAGTCAAGGGACTAGAGAATTTGTTGTGAGATTGTGTTTCCTAGTAATATCAGAATTTACATCCATAAAGCCTCACCAGCACAGCTGCGTAAACGTGAGCTGAAAAAGGAGGACACCAATAGGCATGCAAATGTGAACAGGGCAAAGCCCATGAGGCCTCAATTTTACACAAAGAACTACAGGCAACTAAGGAATGCTGAGAGTAGGAGAGGTGGTCTTCCCCAGGAAAGATAACACTACTTGGTTATCAATACTAAGTGGTCAGTCCTGAAAACACACATACAAGTAACATTATACAGACTAAGCAAATTGTATTTATACATTTAGGATATATATATATATATATATATGTATATGTGTATATGTGCATGTATCAACAATTGCTGTAAAAAGAGGAAATGAATTTGAATGACAGCAAATAGGGGTATATGGGAGATATGAAGGGAGGAAAGGGAAGAAGAAAATGATGCAATTGTAATCTCAAAAAAATAAATAATTTGTAAAAAGAAGCCTGCTGTTGAAGCCTCTATTTAAGGGCATTTAAAAATTAAAACTTATAAGAATACATTTTCAGTTCTTTCTACAGATCCAAAACCTTATAGTGGAGAATAGCCAGGGCATGGGTGTGAGAAGGCGAAGAACATTTTTTTCTAGAATCAGATCATATTGAAGGCAGTACTGGACAGGGGATTTGGGTGAGGACAGAGAGACTGCTTTTCAGCATCATAGCAGCTTCATTAAAGAAATAGGAGAAGTGATTTGCATCTGAAAATTTCAGATTCAGTATAAAATTAATATGCATGCCTGATGGGTTCTCATCTAATAAAACTGAGAGTAGATGCTTGGTATCCTGAAGGCAAAACAACTTAATAAAATTAATCTACAGTGCTCTGAGTGCTTAGGTACTGCAAAGCTTCAATGATGCATTTTTCATTAAGTGACTGGATAAATATAATTTTCTGTATTAGAAAGGCTGAGTTCTTCTTTTAATTTATTGAAATTAGAAATAAAGAGCTTAATGACTCATCAAGTGTTAGGGTGACAAAGGAGAGGGTGTTGTTCCATGGTAGTCCCCATCACTGGTTGGGAGGACAATGGTATTACTCCCCATTATACCTTCAGGGCCCACCTGTTCTTCCAAGACATCTTTGCCAATACCATGCTATTCTGTTTAACTCTTCAAATGTGTGTTAAAGTTCCCATTTTTATGGAAAGACTGAGCCAGGAAAAAGAGAACTGAGTTTGACTTTTTGGATTTCTGCCATAATATACAACATGATGCTAGCAGGGAATCAGCACTTCAATGGCAGCACCAACCTTGCTGGTGCTGAGTTTGCTCATGTTAGGGAAGTCAACAGAGGGCCAATGAGCAAGTGCCTGCTTTGATTCATGTGAAAAGGATCCTTGGGCAAGGCATCTTATCTTAAAGCCTGTGTCTCATCTGCCTTTTTCTTTTCCATGACGCTCCCAATATTAGTTAGTCATTTGTCCTTTGAATAAATGGAAGTCTCCTTTTAATATGCAAATTTTCTTAACAGTTTAAATTATTCATGTCTCATGTTCTTTCAAACTCCTGAGTCAGCAGACTCACATCCAAGTTATGACTTGTCTGAAATATATTCTCAACTCATCTTGGTCATGCTTTTCCAATCTGTCAAATGGGGACTGGAATCTTTTCGTCAGAGGTTAAAGGAGAAAAACAAATGAGAAAGTGCCTGGCTTGCAAGAGTTGTGTTCTTACCTTCTTTTACTTGGTCTGTATTAGTTAACTGAGGAGGAAGGTGCTAAGATAAAGTTCAGAGCTGACCCCAAGGGATATAGAGGAACAGGACCCAGACAGTAATAGCAAAATACAAAAGGGCAACTGTGACTGAGAAATAGGCCCAGAGTTGGGATTTGTGTGGGCCAAAGGTAATAGTTGAAACTTGCTATTGTTAGCTGACAGTTTAAAAGTGGCTTTATTGACCCAGCCCTGGTGTTCTACTGAGTGATATTGGGCAGATTAATAAATTTGCTTGGCCCCAATTTCCTTCTCTTTCCAATTAAAAGAAGAGCTAGATCTTTATTAGAGTTGTTGTTGTTTAACTTATTTACAATGCATGCAGAGTATATAAAATAGATGCTCAGTAAATGTGATTTATGAATATCAATATCTCCTCTTTCTCCTGCTGCTCTTCCTTCTCTTTGTCCTCCTAACTCCTTTTTTTGGTTAATAAATGACTTGGAAGTTGTAACACATCTGACCAGATTTTAGATGAATTTGAGGAAAACTGAACACTTTGGTAGTATTACTCATTTCTTGTTTGGGGGTCTTTTTAAGCCTGGCTGTAAACCAACTCCACCACCAAGGAAGGATTCAATATCCTATTCCCTTTTCTGTTCTGTCATTTTTATTTCTTGCTATTTTGTGCACTGCTCTCAGAGGTTCTATACAGAAGACTATCACACTAACTCTCAGTAAGCTATGAATGGGCACTAATTCAGCTATGGCACCTTCCATTGAATTTACACCTTTAATAAGTACATTCCCTTAATTTCAGAGTCCATTCATTATTTGATTCCCTTCAACTCTGGGGATAGATTAACAATAAACAAGAGGCCCATGCAGACTTTTATATGCAATTTTTCATACAAACTAGAAAATGAAAAGCAGCTTGTGATGGAAGAAGCTCAGCCTGAAGTGACCAGGGCATGTGAAGAATGTTTTGGACCCAAAGAGAAAGATTCTAATAAACCAGGAAAATGACTTTCCTAACCCCCATTGCTCATTGACAGCAAGCCCCAAGGTGTTTTTGCCTAGAAGCTGAACAGGCTCTCAAGTTTACCTATTTAAGATTTTTAACATTTGTGGGTTAGTTTTCCAGCTTGGCAAAATTGGGGACACAGAGTTTACAATATATGTCTTGTATCCCCAAATTAAAAGCATGCTGAAGTTCATCTTGACATTTTTCTTTTACCTCTTTCTTTCTCAAAGTACTTGTACCCTGGCAGATGTCAAATTTGAAGTCAACAGCAGATGAGAAGGCATGTTGGATACTAGAATAAGCTATTATGCTCCTCAAAGTAAAATCATAATACCAAAATACTCTTTTAAGCTAAAATTCTCAGAAACACAAGAAATTAGCCCTTAATGACTCATGTGAACTTATCTAATCGAAATAGTCTCCTACAAATATGTCCAATAAGCCTAGAGAGTTTAGATTGCTGAGGTTCAGAGAGAGGTGAACAGGATGATGTATTTTGTGATTAAGTATCTTGGTACATTAAAGTGCCATTGTTATAACATGAGTTGGAACTGACCTTCTCCATGCACCTCTCCTGTTGCCCTGCCCCTCGGTGATGCCTCTTTTGTTCCTTGATGATGACTCCTCCTTGTTTCTATCCTCCTCTCAAAACTTGCTTTTACAGGCTTGTTTGTGTGTGCTGTGCTGTTGCTGGTGTGTGTGTGTGTGTGTGTGTGTGTGTGTGTGTGTGTGTGTGTGTGCACGCGTGTGCATGGTATGTATTGCTTTGAATCAGACAGCAAAAATCTGCACTGTGATGTGAGCGAATAAAAAATGTAGCTCAAGAGAATATTTGCATTTTAATAAAGGACATAAAGTCCTAAAGATAGAATTTTAGGCCCTGGTAATTACGGAGTAGGGGGCTTCTTGGCCAGATGGAGATTCATTCTGTTTCGTTTTACTGTGCAGGGTAATATTTAATTAGACACTCATCACATCTACACATCTACCTGGTCTTTTTAATCATGTAGCTTGGATAAGAGGTTATAGGTACCAGACAGTAGCTGATGAGAGCAGCTCCCACTGGGTCAGCTGTAGACTTAGCAAAATATGACACATATAGGCTATTAATTACATTTAAGCAGGTTTTATTCACAGAGGAAGTTAAAACAGTCTCTGCCTGGCATTGATTCTACATGTCTTCAGTAAGCACTGTGATGTGCCAGGCACAGTGCTAGATATCAGGTTGCAATAATTCATAAGGTGTGGTTCTTTTCTTGATGAAACTCAGAATCTGGTAGGAAAAAAAAGAGAACGTTAAAAACCTTAAAGTGGTTAGACAACTGTATAGATATTCAGATGAAATATCAAGACCCCTTCCTAATCTCTCGCACCCAATTATAATTTACATATTCTAAAAGAAAAAACATGGTGATTATTCACATAATATGAAGGCAAGTCTTCAAGGATGCCACAAACCCCCTGTAGGATACAGGGAAAGACTGACATGTTTAACTGCATCTATTCATTTCTCTGTGGTGATAGTACATGTGCACATCTAAAGGCAAGTGACAAAGAAAGAGACATGTGATGCTTCCATGATGGCAGGATACTTTAAAGAAATATATATAAAACATTCACAAGTCACTAAGGGGAGAGAAACTACTGACAATTGGGTAAAGAATTTCAACATGAAATATTAATGTCCAGTAAACATAAAAATCCTACTCAGACTTGTGCATAATTGTTTAAGAAAAATCAGAGTAGTGACAAAATTTTCCCTTCTCAAATTTAACAAGTGAGAAAGTTGTTTTGTTTTTTTTTTTAAAGTAAACTGTTCTTGGGTGCATAGCAACTGAGTAACTCTTGGGTGCAGTTAGTTGGAACACAAATTGAAGCTACACTTTTTGAAGGACAATTTGCCATATTTATCAATTGTAAATATCCATATCCTTCAATCCAGCTGTCTTAGCTTGAAGATTTGATCTTAGAGTCATATTTATGTAAACAAGTAAATATGAAGATATAACACAGATGTTTGTAATAGCAGAAAAAAAACAAGAACAACAGGGAACCTAAACAGCAGAAATGGACAAAAAAGACAGTGAATTACTAGAAAGGTAAAAAAGTCAGGATGCACCTACCCTAGGTATGTTACATAACAAATTTGAGATATATCTTGATATATTGATATACAAATATAGGAAGACTTTCAAGATACATGGAAACATAAAACAAGATTCAAAACAGCACTGTCTTACCTGTGCAAAGAAAAAACATAGACAGATAGTTTTAAATATGTACAAAACAACTCTTGAAAAATAAACTGTTCACAGTCCCTTTGATGCTTCTTAATCTTGTGCAGTCTGCATATTTTAATCATGTGCCTTTATTATTACTGATCCCATGCAAGTGAAATAGAATACATGGCACCTGTATTATACAGAATGGGTATGGTATATGCATCATTTACACAAATACAAAACCAGAGAGATATAGTAGGCTTTACCAACAGGACAAAGGATAGTCGCCTAAGCCAACTATAAAGCTGTCATGATTAAGGGCATGGAATTTGGACTGATAACTAAGAATTAATTGAAAAGGATTGTTGCAAGTACAGTGCAACACATATAGAACTGTTCTGACTATTGGAGAAATGCTCAGTGGTTAGCGTGTGTGCGGCTTCTAACACTCACATCAGATGGCTCAGAACTGCCTGTAACTCCAGTTCCAGGGGATCTCATGCCATCTTCTAACCTCCATGGGCTCCTACACACACATGGTATACACAAATTCACACAGGCATACATTAATAAAGAGAAATAAATCCTTTTTTAAAAGAACTGCTCTAAGACC
The DNA here is from genome assembly GCA_902168325.1 of Peromyscus nudipes. Lineage (NCBI taxonomy): Eukaryota > Metazoa > Chordata > Mammalia > Rodentia > Cricetidae > Peromyscus > Peromyscus nudipes. The sequence goes on along the minus strand of CABHPH010141956.1, from coordinate 11,983 downwards.
GATGCATGCAAGTGTTAGGTGACTGAGACAGGAGAATTTCTGTGATTTCAAGACAAACCTGAGCTACATAGTGCATTCCAGATAAACCTGAGCAACAGAAAGAGACCTTGCCACAAAACGAAAACAAAAGAAAAGAACTCCTTTGAGCTGGGAAGTGGTGGGGATGTTGCGATGGGCAGTGGAAATCACAAGCTAAAGATGGAAACCAGAAGTGCAGAGTATGAAGTGCTTTGCTTGCAATGCTAACTACATTAGACTAAAATCTCAGAGAATAGTTTTCTTGAAAATGATGAACTAAAAGATTCACACTGTGGTGTAAATGAATCAAAACAGGTATTTGCATTTTAATAAAAGACAGAATGTTCCAAAGGTCCAATTTCAAGCATTAGTAATTAGGGAGTAGGAATTTCCCTCATGTCTTTCAATTCACACATTTATGAGAAGATGACACACCTGGTTGTCTGGGTACCAGACTGTTCTACTCAGTAGGGAACCTGCCACCCTACTGGAGGTGACAGAGGATTCTATTTTCCAGAAGACCCCTGGTCCAAAACTGGTAATAAAAGGCTGTGGAGAGCAGGTGGCTCCCATGGTAACCAATCTGTTGTGTGCAGAATCCTGCAGGTATTTGTTGCTGAGGGACTGGGAGGCAAACAGGTGTCCCATCCAGCTAGGTCTGCTCCTTTTCCTCCATTGTCACCACACAGCGCAGGGGGAAAGTGCATAGATGTTGGAGTCAGATCAACTGTGTGTTCATACTGGCTTTCCCACTTGCTAGCTCTGTGCCCGAGGGCAAGTTACTTAATCTTACTAAGCTGCATGGCCCTTATAGGGTTCTGAGGAAAATGCATATTAAGTGCTTAGCACAGAGCATGATGCATAGAGAGCCATTAATAAATATACGTTTTTATAATCATGATTATCCCCTGTTCTTATAAACCCACTAATGTTTTGTAAGCCTTAGGTATATTAATGGAATTTTCCTTACCCATTCTTATCCATGAGTCCTCTGATAAATTTGGGCCTCTTCTTAGGAGAGCCCGTCAATTATTCCTATTATTATTGTTGCTGTATATCATTATTATTATTTTTATTTCTTCCTTGACAGACATTTGTGGAAGATTGTTCTCATTGTCATTAATTATTATGGTGGCCAGAAGCCATGCATGTTATCCCCACTACCACCACTCATCTTGTCTCTAATTGATTATCTCCAGGCCCTACCACTAGGGGGAGGAACAGAGTTGACACACCTTTTCTCATGGCAGGAACTACCCTGCTTACAGCATGTTCAAGTTTGTGGCCAAGAAAACATTAAGGGCAAGGATTTCTAATGTCTTCTCCCATCCTGCACTTCCTTTTATGCTCAGCAAATCCCAAGGGTTTCCTACAGATTCGGAGCTCTGTTTCTTCTGCTCCTTTCTTCTTTGGTGGTGTGACTGAAGCAAATTAAACTGCTGGTGGCAAATAAGTCAGCTCAAATTTTCCCAGAATGCATAGTAGTACCATGCTGAAGAGAGGTGTGAAGAGAGGGTGAAAGGCCTCCATAAATGTGTGTGGAGACAACAAACTACAGACTCAGCAGTCCTAAGACAGTATGAACATGAGAAAGCCAAATATTCCTGCTTTCCCCTCACACTGTGTTAAGCCCACTGCATTTTTACTGCCCTATGAACCAGGTACTCCTATTGTCCTCTTCCTGTAGATGACGATACTGAGCTGAGAAAAACGGAGATTTGTGCAAGGTCACAAGCTTATGTGACTTTTAGGCCAGGGACTTTAATCTCTACCCCAGGCTATAGTCTAATGATAAATTAAAGGCAAACCCTTGAAGTTGAGCAAGCCCGGGGGGGAGAGACAGCTCAAGGTTACTTATATTCATGCTTCAGTGATTATCTCAGGTTGAGATATTTATAATTTTTTCCTTACATTTCCGTTTTAAATCTGTTGTAACTTTGTAGCATCCAACTTCATCTGTTGTTTTCTCTGTGGTCTTTAATAAAGAAGTCTGTAGAAAAGATAATTAATACTACCATTTATTGATTACATACTGTGTGCTAGGCACTGGATGTCCATAGATGTTTATCCTAAAAACAAGAGGCGGGATCTGAAATGGGTGCTATCATTATTCACTCTAATTTTACATAAAGAAAAGATTTCCTTTGGGAGAATTTTAACAAGATGTCCAAACACATACAACTGAAAAGTGGCAAAGTGAATGATTCATACCTGAGCTCCTCCCCACACCCCAAAACTGACTTTTTCCGTACCTGGCTTCTCAGAAGGGTCTGTTGTTTGATTTTCATCAGACATGGAGAAAGGAAAGTATCGTGCATGTGGATCTATGCCTTTGGGGGAGGGTGAGTGGACAGCTTCACAGGGAACTTCAGGAATCCAAGGGCCCATAGAAGAAAGGAGGGAGCCAAGCAGCTGATAGACTAAGAACTATTTTTAGCCCTGTAGCAGAGATACTAAGTGATTCAAGAAGTTTGAAAGTTTTGTGCTATTTATTTTTGAGAGTTTTATATTTCATGGACAGGTAAAACATGGAAATTATACATACTGGTGTTGAGTGATGATACATGTATATGTAATGTTAACTACATCTATCTCCTCAAATAATTTGTCCTTTCTTTATGGTGAAAAAAAGTCTTCTCCTCTCTTCTCATCTTTTGTTTGTTTTGGTTTTTAGCTCTACCATACTTAACTGATAATTGGCTCCTGTATTCACCCTTGTGTGCAAGGTATTTTCCCCCTTTCTGCACAAAGGGCTGTTTTTGAGGTCTGAAGCGGTTGAAGAGTGGAGCATACGCTGAGTTGGTTGAAGAGTAGGGGGCCAAGGTGGGTTTTGAAGGAGGGGGAAGGTAAAAAATGGTCTCATTTTGCTTCTGTCTTCAGAAATTCTCCAGAAGGGGATGAATGGCTGACAAATCTTCTGACCGTGCCTTCACTGAAAAGTACGGAGGAACCACTAATTCTCCCTTCTAGGGCTTTCATTTTTAAATCCTCTTATGTGCGACCAGTGTGGAAAGTTAACTCTCTCCTGTGGTAGCTTGGTTGGTAATATAATAATGATGACCCTACCAGAAGACTTCAATGTGGCCCTTTTCCATGTTGTCCCAAAGGACTGTCAGGTCTGGCGCCAGCAAGAATTGCTGCCCAGAAAGGAATCTTGCCTAGAACTTTTTTGAGACCTGCCACCATCCAGTCTGCTCTTTGTTCCTCTTTGAGCTTTGCCTTCCTTGGCTGCTCTCCCTCTGGTATGCCCCTGACTGAGGTGCCAGCCAAACTGTTGCCCTTCACACACTCCGCCGGCACACCGATAGGCTTCATCCCTTTGCTTGGCTACCAGGCAGAAGGTTTCTGTCAGGATTGCTCAACTGAGAAATTTTGAGTTCCATACAATCCAGTGCTTGCTCTCTGTGACAAGACTCTTCTCTCCTCTTGCAGATCTTTAAGCTTTGTGACAGGGGACCTTCATGGGCCAATCTACTTTTGAATGATTTGCTTGGGGTCTTAGATTTTATGTTCTGCACCTCACATTCTTTCACTTGCTGTGACTATCCCAGCCCCTGTCCTTGTCCTACTACCAAGAAATGAAATGTATTTTGTTCTATGTTTATGTTTATACTGATAAAAAGACAAATATGATACTGAGGTCTGTGGATGCCTGAACCAAACTAAAACCTGGTCATTTCTACGGAATTTTCTAACTTGTTCTATAAAAGATTGTGTTATATAAAATGACCCACAGGGAAAATATTAGTTGATTTCTTCCCTGTCCTTCCTCCCACACATGCTACTCTTCCAGCCTTTCAATTATTGCAGCTCACAGAACTAGGAAAGCCATTAACCCTAAAAATCATCAACATTGAAATGGAATATCTTAAAGCACGTCCAATTTGTTTGGTTAACAACAGTTTGCCTGAAAGCATGGCCACACATAGTCTGCCACATGCAAGGACATGCACCTCAGCAGTTGAAAGAACAAGGGGATTTTGTTCTGTTTTGTTTTTTGTTTAATTTATTGTTTGACAATTTCACACATTTATATAATAAACTTTAGTTCTCAACAAGTCACTTTCCTATTTTCATGTCTTCTTTTTTTTGTGTGTGGCCCACTGAGTCTAATTAGAGTTTCTTGCCCAAGCTCGTTTTTGTTTATTTATTTTTGTTTTTGAGACAGGGTCTCATGTATCCTAAACTGGTCTCAAACACACTATGTAGGGAAGGATAGCTTTGAACTTCTGATCCTTCTGCCTCCGCATCCTGAGTGCTGGGAATACAAGTGTGTACCACTGTAGCACGAATTGTTAGGAAGTCTTATCAATAAAAACAAACCTGGAGCCAGGTATTGGGGTGAATGCTGGAAGATCAAAGAAGCAGAACAAGCCGCAGCTTCCTCACCTCGCCAATTCCTCAGCTGATCCTGTTTCCTCAGACTGAAAGCTTCTGTGTCCTCATCCAAATGGATCTCAGCTGAACTATTGCTCGAAAGTCTAAAAGATTAACCACCTAGTTCCTGGTTTTCATGTCTTATATACCTTTCTGCTTTCTGCCATCACTTCCTGGGATTAAAGGTGTAAGTCACCATGTCTGGCTGTTTCCAGTGTGGCTTTGAACTTACAGAGATCTGGATGGATCTCTGCCTCTAGAAGGCTAGGATTAAAGGTGTGAGTGCCACCATTTTCTGGCCTCTATGTCTATCTAGTGGCTGTTCTGTTCTCTGACCCCAGATAAATTTATTAGGGTGCACGATATATTGGGAAACACAATATCACTACATACCACCATGCCTAGCACATGGGAAATGTTCCCCCATACCTTGTCTGAAGAGAAATCAGTAGCCAAAGACAAAACTCGGGCTATTTTTACATGAGTGTTCTCAAACTTAGCTGTGTATGAAAATAAAGGGAGGAACTGTAAGATGACAAGACCTGACATTCTGATATAGTTCATCTTAGGGTAGTCTTTCATGGGAAGTTTTTAAAGTTCTTGAAAGGAATCATGTGTGTAAGCTAGGTTCTCTAATAGATAATCTAGAATGTTGTTCCACAAATCATGGTCTGTGCAGCAACAGCATAGACATCACCTGTGAGAAATGTCAAGGTTCATGTCCAGCCTCAGACCCTTGAACCAGAGCCCTAGCCACATACACACAGTAAAGATCAAAAGGTTCTGATCTAGAGGAAGTCTGAGCTCTGGAAAGTAAACATCAGAAGCAACACTTTTGCATTGTCAGCCATCCTGCCCAATTGACCTTCTAGAATTTGTTTTTTTCAAAAATGTCACATGAACTCTATGACCATAGTTGTGGGATTTTTACATGGGTCTAACAAAGATGAATCCTCCCACTTAAGAAAAAAAATGATGAAGAGCTATAGTGTCTAGCATACCATCTAGTACTGTTGGGTTTTTTGTTTTGTTTTCTTGTTGTTTGTCTATCTGGTAAGCTCTTTGAGGACTTGGCAGTTAGGAGAAAGACACCATCAGCCCAAATAAAACTATGCTTTTCTCCACAAAGGAAGAAAAATCTTCAAATGCTCACCAAGTCAGTTTGACATAGATCTCCAGCAAACTTCTAGACTGGATGATTAAGAAGATGATTTCTGAGCCCTTGGAAGGACATTCACTCATTGCCAGGGAGCAGCATGGGTCCATTAAGAATGAGTTGTACCAGACTAGACTCGTTTCCTGTTGGATGGGCATCCAAGAGAAAACCACAAAAACATTTACCTGGACTTCCAAGGTTGCTGTGGGATGGTCTGTATGTCAAATTGCTCTGATTGGTTAATAAATAAAACACTGATTGGCCAGTGGCCAGGCAGGAAGTATAGGCAGGACTAACAGAGAGGAGAATTAAGAGAACAGGAAGCTGAGTGAGAGAGACACTGCCAGCCGCTGCCATGACAAGCAGCATGTGAAGATGCCGATAAGCCACAAGCCATGTGGCAAGGTATAAATTTATGGAAATGGATTAATTTAAGATGTAAGAACTAGATAGCTAGAATCCTGAGCCATTAGGCCAAACAATTTAAACAATATATGTCTCTGTGTTTACTTGGTTGGGTCTGAGCAGCTGTGGGACTGGCAAGTGACAGAGATTTGTCCTGACTGTGGGCCAGGCAGGAAAACTCTAGCTACACAAGGTCTCTGCAAACACTTCTACAATGCCTTTTCAGACATGTTGGAAAAATCAGATGTAGTTGATCATATTGATAGTTGAGTGGTTAACTTGTTCAATGGTCATATGCAGAATGGGTGGAATTAGTGAACCACAGTAAACCAGGAAGATACATGGCTAAAGGTTCAGTGTTGATCAAGGTTAGGTGTAAGTATAGGCACAAAGCTATAGGAACAGACATTAACAAAGAGGCACTACTCTTATTTTAATGTGGTTGGAGAAAACACGAAGTTGTGTACTTCAGTCTTGAAATTAACTGTACAATCTCAGAGTGAATGGAAGATTCCTACAAAAGGCCTAGTGTTTCCAGCTAACTTGAAATTTTATTTAATCCCACTTTGTATGAGTATAGTATGATCACTAAACATGTGGTTGAAATCATGGGGCCACATTAGTAGAATGATAAAGTACATTGTATCAGAGTTGACAATTTAATTTAAAAAACTAATAAAAATAAAAATAAATTCTAAAATTGATGAAAGCATATCTAAGTATTGTTCTTCCCTTGTTACTGTATTTGAGGAAAATTGGCTTAGAAAATCAATGACTGAAGAAAGAATTTCATGTTCCACGTGTTCTATGAGCCAGTGAGCATGGAATCTAGAGCTGTTACAAGAATTTTCTCACCTTTATAGATGCTTGATAACTCAAGGGGCAACCACACCTATAGGTAATAAGCCTTCCCACTCCTGCTGCAGAAGGGTTCAAGCTGAGTTGTCTCAAATGCTCTTTAGATATTCTGTAGGCCATCTGTATGCCCTCTTGAGTCTCCCAAGTCTAAGACTCCTTCTCTGTATGTGGCAGTTTGAACTGGAAATGCCCCACTCTGGCTCCTGTGTTACTTCCCAGCTTTGTGGTGATGGAGCCCCTAAGAGATGGGACATGGTTGGTGGAATGCAGGGTATAAGATGCTGGCTTTTGAAAGTTATAGTTGTTTTGACTCTAGCCTGTGTCTCTACATCCTGATTTGCCCACTATGTGAGGATCAGCCCTTCATAGTATTGATATGGCATTTTAAAATGTAATTTCTTTTTCTTTTTGTTGATTCTCCTTCTTCTATTTTCTCTTCCATTCCCCTGTCCATAGCAAGGGTGGGGCCACTGTTAATACCATTTAGCTAGTTATGACAAATTTCCTAACAGCTGACAGCCTTTACAGGACTTATCTCAAGTTCAAAATGAATTCTGACTCGTATTGAATATTCTGTTAAATCAGCAGTTCTCAACCCCTCTGGGGTGGAAGGACCCTTTCACAGGGGCCACATATCAGATATCCTGCATATCAGATATTTACATTACAATTCCTAGCAGGAGTAAAGTTAGAGTTATAAAATAGCAATAAAAATAATTTGTGGTTGGAGAGGGGTCACCACAACATGAGGAACTGTATTAAAGGGTTTGTAGCATTAGGAGGGTTGGGAATCAGTGTACTAGATGATTATTTCACATAGATTCTTCTTCGACTTTTTCTTAGGATACAAAGATGGCCTTCTGAAGAAATAAGAGGTATTTTCCCCCTACAGGCATAAAATAAGTGTATAGATGACTTAACTCTACATGAGACACATGCAGTGTGTCTCAGTTACCCACAACAACACCTGGAGCCAGGCTGGCACACCCTGGAGGCTAAGGAGAAGGATTCTAAGTCCAGAGCCAGCCTGAACTAAGGTCATGAAACTGGAAAGGGGACCATGGGTGAGAGAATAGAGGTGTTGAGGGTGGGAGGAGGGCCACAGAACACATGTGACATGAAAATGGAAGAAGGCTATTGGGGGTTGAAGGGAATAATGTGGGAGGGAGGGAGGGGAGAGAAGCAGGGAGAAAGAGATGAACAACAAGAAACTCCATTTGAAAACACCGTGCTAAAGTCCTCATACTTTGTATGGCAATTTAAATTGTTATAATTTTAAAACGGCAACATGAACTTTACAACAAAAGTAACCTGTGATAGACCAATAAACCAGCTGAGTAGCTTCCGTTTCCCACAAATCCTGACCACAATCAGTTGAAAACACAACTTGAGCTAGAATTCCAGAGAGTTAATTTTGCCACAGGATATGATAGCTCCGACTAAAGGCCCACTGCTGAGGGCAGGGAGGGCCATCAGGGAACACGTTTCTTCCCCAGCCCTACTGCCACCAATCATGGCTTTGCCTTCTCTGGGCTTTTCAGAAAATGGGTTTCATCACACCATGTTGGCTCTCCATAGTTGCAGCATCGCTTTATTCCCCCAGAAAGGAGAATTGGAAGAATTTCGTTTGCAGCAGAGCAGAGAGGCATGGAGTCCTGGGAGGGAAGTATAAAGATCAAGAATATGTTTGGTAACCTATGGAAAGATTCCTCTGTAAAGCTTAGAAGCCAGCCTCTGTTAAGAGGAAGGGAAAGGAGAGGAAAGGAGCGTGCATTCTCACAGGAGGGCTGCAGGTTTTGCATTGGCAGTGGACTGTGAATTGGACTGAGGTCCTTCCTTCCCTTGAGAGTGCAAGGTCAGGATCTCACAGAAACCTGAGACAGCATAGCTCAATGACTACAAGCATGAAGTGTGGAGCCAGACTGCGTGGGTCCAAATTCTGTCCCTAATACTTGCTAGCTGAGTGGCCTACTAGCTTGCCTAACTCCAGTGTGCGTCTGTTTCCTTTTTTATCAGAAATGTGAATAGTGATAGGACCTACTGCTAACATTTGTGGTAGGGATCAAAATGCTCAATAAATGTAAAGCACTAAAGGAGAGCCTTTCATGCTAAGTGAATGTGAGTGCTGTTTAAAAAATTGAATAAAATAACACACTGGGAAGGGGGTCAAACTAGTAAATCCTGGACCTTCATTATGTTCTGGGTAACATGCTATCTGAAGTTTAGCATGGGAGAATCTGCTTTGGGAAGCAGCTTGTATTACTTTGCCTTTCTTATGACTGTAACAAAATACCTGACAAGAGGCCACTTAAGGGAGGATTGGTTTCCATTGGCTCCCGGTTTGAGGCTACAGTCCAACATGGTAGGGAAGACGTGGTGATAATCATGATGGTGGTAACATTTGTCCAAGATTCTAAAAGCCCAAGTAAACCAAGAGACGGAGAAGGAGGAATGTTTTTATGTGGCCATCTTTCTCCTTTTATTCTTTTTATTTGATCTGGGACTCACAGATCATGAGATGGTATCACCCACACTAGGGGTGAGTTTTCCCCTCTTCTGTTAAAGCTCGATGGGAACACCTTTCCAGACCCAGAGGTCTTCCTCCCAGCTAATTCCAAGTCCAGTCAAAGATAAAATGCAATTCCATTTCCAGCTCCATCCTTGGTTATAAGCTGATTGGCTGAAATGCTTAACTTAGTGACTCTGCTTCCTGGTTACATGTGGTCAGGGATAGTAACAAGGAGCTTCATGCTAGGTAGCTGCTAGGGGTAGATGAGTTTGAGTATAAAGATATCTAGAAAGGATTCACTAAATGATAGCATATGATTTTTATAAGCTAGCGCTCACAAATCAAGATATAACAGGAGTAAATATCAGCTCTTAAGATTTTAGTTAAAAACTCAATTGCCAACCATGTCATGTGAATAAGTAAGGGACAAGAAATAATTGAGCTGTCAAAAGCTTGTGTGGAAAAAGAAAACCTGTGAGGATTGTTGACCACGTAATTTGTATGAGGCAACAGTGTGAACTGACTATGTGAAATTAATGCAATTTTAGGCGGTGGTAATGGTGAGCAGAGATCTCAGAAAGTAATCATTTCAGCATTTGTTCCCCAGCCCTTGCACTCATTGGGCTTCTGCAGACACAACAGACCATGTCCTGTTGACAGTGTTTCCGGATGGACCATGAAAAACATTGACAAACTGTTCGAAAGTGTTGTCCTGGTTTGGGAGGCATTAGAAAAGTCTTTCTTGAGGATGTGATGAAAATGAACCAGGGATAGAAGCAGTGAGGCAGCATATGAAATGTTTCTCTCTTCTAATAGAAGTGTTTGCAGAGCACACCCCACACCCGATCTATCAGCAACTCCCAGTGTATCTTTCCACAAAAGAAACCAATAATCTGGTTATTTCTCACTGCCCCTTCTGCTACCATCCAAGCCTAGTGAACTTTCCTGGATCACTGCAACAGCCTCCTCTGAGATCTCTCTGTTCCCACCCTGGTGCCCTCCACAGAGAAGGCTAGATAGTCCTATTTAAATATAACTCCAGTGGCTTCCTGTTTCATTCAGAGTGGAAGTCAAAGTCCTTATAGAGCCGTCCAAGGTCTTTCTTGGCTGCGTTCCCATTGCCTCTCGGTCTTGTATCTGCTTCTACACGCCTCCTTACTCTGCTCTAGCCACATGATCTCACCTACAATTCGAAAAAATATGAGGCAGTTCTCCCATTTCAGAGTTTTACACCCATGTTTACCTTTGAGTAGAACATACTTTGCCTAAAGACTTGTACTAATTGTGCTATTGTGTCTTTAAATCATAACTTAAATATTACATTCTCAGATCTTCCCAGCCATCTTTTAAAAATTGCAGCGACCTTCCCACAAAATAAATCTGAGGCTTTGTTCATTGCTTGACTTTTCACTGCAGCACTTATTACCATGTAATATTCCATATAACTTATTACCAATGATACTTATTTGCCTCCCACACCAGATAGGCAGGGATTATCTGTTTCACTCAGAACTGTATCCAGTGACCTTGACAATGTGTGACATATAGAAAACAGCCAATATGCATTTGCAGAACACACAGATATTTCAAATGTTTTAAAGTGCTGCTCTGATTGAGTCTGGCAGCACTGAGGTAGACATAAACTCTGTCGTATCTGGAACCTACATAATTGAGAACTAATAGCACAAACATATTTCTAAATGGAAGTTGATTGAACTCTGATACCACTGCTGATGGAGACTGACTGGATTCGAACTCCCACTTTCTAGACTTTAGAGGACTGTTGTGGATTTAGTCTGGGTTACAACTTGAGTCAGAATTAGGACCAATAAGTATGAAAGGGATACATACAGGCGATAGAGGATCTATAGACCAACTGGAAATTCTCAAGCTGTTTCATGTTTACCTAGAGGTGTTTAAGAATAGACTGTGTGTCTACACATCAGTATGGCTATAAAGGAGAGATCCTGTATTGGACTATCTTCATACCTTTGGAGCCAAAGGTGTATAATTTCAATGATCAGCAGGTATTTGCATTTATTTTCTCATACTTGGGAGAGGCATTTGGATTTTCTTTTTGAAGAGACAAATTCTCCTGTAAAGGTTCGTTCCCTAATTGAGATTCCACTTCCCAGAAATTACCTGATGCTGGGTGATGATTAGAGGCCAGCCAGGGGTAAAGGGACTGATTCCCATGGCAACCAGGTTGAAAAAACAGACCATGAGGAGAATTGTCAGAAACAAGCTACATTGGCATTATAAATAGATATTTAATTCATTGAGATAGTTTGTGACGACTCCTGCATTATAAATAGATACTTAATTCATTGACATAGCTTTGACAGGGAGTAGCAAAGTTAAATTCCAGAGCGACTCTTTGTCTTTAAGTATTTCACAGTTAACTGACAACTATTTTCTCCCTTCTAATTCTTGCAGAACTGGGTTCTCTCAGTGAAAGAACAGTGTGTGTGAGTGTTTTAAGAAAGCCAACTGAGAGGCCAGTGTCACAATATTTCTCACGGTTTGTTTCTCAGGGCAAGGTTTCTGGGGCTTTTTCCTGATTGCACATGAGTACCTCTCTTTGAACCTTGGTGACACAAGAGACCCCAGGTTCAATGTGGACATTTCACAAGAGTCTCTGACATGTTTTTTTTTTTTTT
>CABHPH010141955.1:0-39186 GCA_902168325.1 Peromyscus nudipes | reverse complement strand
GTGTGTGTGTGTGTGTGTGTGTGTGTGTGTGTGTGTGTGTGTGTGTGTCTTTGAGAAGGCCTCACTGGAGTGTGGGGGGAGGGGCAGATGTCATTAGCAGAGGGTAGTAGTCTCACTGGAATTTGATTTCTGATCCAGCGATGGGATCAAAGTGGAGATGAACAGGTGCTCAGGGGCACCTTTTCCCCATCTGCTCAGAGACATTGAGGCTGAAGGGCTAAAGTCAACTTCAAGTATAGATGTCCTTTAGGACTCTGAATGCAGTGGCTCAGTCACATGGGTAGCTTTGGGTAGTCACCTGCTTCCTGGCTACTGTTTTGAGAGGAACTGGGATGTGGGTGACTCTTTCTGAAGACATCTGCCTCTGATGCTGTAAACACCTTGTGTGCTTGTACACTCTAAGTTTGTCACTCTAAGGTCAAGGAGCATAATCTAAGTTTATTTTACAGCATTGGAACTTGCAAGCAGCCTGCAAAGGGAAAGAGTTGTTCCATCGCCTTTCCCGGGTGTGTTCGTGTCCCAAAGAAGCACTTTGGGAAGCACGGTGAACAGCAAAGGTCTGTCACTCTTTTGTACTAGGTCCTCACTGCTGCAGGGCTTGAAGAAGTAACTCAACTGCAGCCCCACCCACCCACCCCCCATCCCGTAAAGATTAAAGTGAGTTACATAGATTGCCACTTCTACTTCCTAACCCACAATGAGTGATCCATACATGTGTTTTTCCTGCCTGGCTTTTCTCTCTGACACCATTTCAATGAGCACAGTTTTATTTACTTAGTGTTTCCCAAATGTCAAATGTTTCATAGAATTATTGAGAAGGCTGAGTGAGGAAGCAGGCTCCAGGTTGACAAATGCAGAATGGAAGCCACTGACTCCTGCAATCCAAAGCCACCACGGTCCCCACCAACTCCAGAGCACAACCACATCTGTCTGCCGTGATAAACACTGGTCAGATGGATGTCCTCTGTCCCTGACACCCATGAATCCTAGACACTAATGCTGCTGTGGAGAAGCTACATGGCTCCAAGGCCAGGTTTACCAGAAGGGGGAGAGTCAACAGAAGCATTCCTTCTCCTTTCCTAATCACCATGCTTGAGTCTGATTGGGTAAGATGAACATGGGTCTGAAGACTTAGTGGCAGGGGCATCCAGGAAATGGAGCGTCCAGCTTTTTAGCCCCTACGACTCAAGCAGGTGTGTAAGAAGAATGGGAGAATGGGTGTTGAGTACCAGTGGGTATTGAATAGCACTACAGCATGCTAGACTTGTCTCATAAGCTAGATAATTGGCGGGATGTTGACCAGTACGTCTGGGTATAACTGTTGATGCTCCCTGGGAAGTTACAGAGTACTCAGAGGAGGAGAGGGCATGGAATGAGCCGCCCAAACTCTGTGATTCTCCTCAGTTTCCACCAACTGTGAGCACAGCTGGTGTGCAGTACACATCAGCACACATCGCCCGGATGCACCATCCTTTGTCCTTCCTGTCCTGGGTGGAGTTGGCGTTAGTGCAAGGTGCTCTGCACCAAGACTCTGACTGCCTTCTGCTATCCACTAGGTGTGACCTCAACCTTGCTCCTCATTTGCCAACCAGAGACAACCCCTTGTCACATTTAGCAGCCTCTAAACTTATGAGAAACACATTCGAATGTGGTCACTTTATTCCAGAGCAGCATCGGAGAATCATGTATTTCTTTTCAATATAAACATTGTCAAAACCACACTATTTGGGTCTGCATGGTTTCTGGTAAAACAGGGGCCGTTAAACCTCTGTCCTTGCAAACGTGGCCATAAATAGACAATAAATCTTGATAGGTATATAGGACTGCTGAATTTGGATTCAAACCTACTCATCCCCACAAGATCAAGTTCAGTTTGATGGCTCAGCCCTCTCGCCGTGGCAAAGGTTTATAAATGGAAATTTTGTGGATTTCTTGAAAAAAAAAAAAACTCAGAAAGTAGAAGGAGCAATACTGAATATTAAAATGGAAGCTGAATTTCACTGTTGGAACCCAGGCCCAAATGGGGTCCTCGGTCTTTTGCTCTATGGAGGTCAAATGTCAATCCCTGGATTCTGTCATCTTGAGATTTCAAGGGACTAGAGCCATTTCCCCAAATGTGAATGAGAAGGTCAGTATATAGATTCTATTGAGAATTTCTTCAGCCTGGGTGACATTCCTAAGCATAGGCCACCTGTTTAAGAGAGTCTAACCAGTGTGTTCACACAAGAATGTTGACCAGAAGAAGCTGCAAGTGTCACATAGCAGTTAGCTTCCTTCTACACCATACTTTAATAGGCCTCTCTTGACTGGACAAGGGCAGGAAGCTCTCTATCACAGAGCAAAACCCTTCTCTGGGAAGGCACAGTTTTATGGTTGCTCATTATAATCTCACATGGATAAAGTAGTTATTTCAGTCCATTTAGCCTGGCTTCCCTATTGGAGGGAGGCATCTGGGAATGAAGTTTAAGAAATCCTAAGTGGAGGAAGAACAGTTGAGTGTTAATCCTGTTTGACACTCTCTCTTGCCCAGAGCCAATGGTGTGTGTAGCTTACCTCTTCCTGGGCACGGGAAGGGTTCTACAAGTCAGCCCATTCCTTCATCCCCACCCCAGCCTCCTCGTGGTTTTCCTTTCTGTCAGCCCAGTCTCCCATCTCCCATCTTCCTCATGGTTTTCCCTTCTTAAGCAACCTGTATTATGCTTCCTTATTCTTACAGCTGGTAGATTTTTGAGAAGTTCCCCAATAGTTCATCATCATACACATTTTATTCCTTTAGCCTGGATAGTGTTGTTTTGTTCTCCTTAGTGACCTAAGTTCCAAATCATTGATTTGTCACTTAATTGAGTTCCTTACTTTCCTCCCTTCACCCTCTTCCCCTGTAACTCCTGGAAGTGGATGGGCCTTAGCTGGACTAGGAGTCACTGGACTAGTGTGCTGTGAAGTATGTCGCTATGACTGGTTTAATAAACAAGCAGACTGTCCAATAGCTGAACAGAATAAGGCTAGGCAGGAATGCCAGACTAGGAGAATGCTGGGAGGAAGAAGGGCAGAGTCTAGAGTCACCAGCCAGATGGAGAACAAATTGGACACACAAAATGGGGTAGAGGTAAAAGCCACGAGCCATGGGGCAGCACATAGATTAGTAGAAATGGGTTAAGTTGTAAGAGCTAGTTAGTAACAAGCCTGAGCTATTGGCCAAGCATTTATAATTAATACTGAGTCTCTGAGTCAGTTATTTGGGAAGCAGCTGCTGGTTATTTGGGAGCAGGAGGTTGAGACATAAAAAACTCTGCCTACACTAGTGTAAGCAGCTTCTCCCCAGGGCAGAAGGGTACCCAGAGAAGCTAGTGGAGAGTGGAACAAAGCAGGTACCTGAAGACCTCAAATAAAAGGGGCTTCCAGCAGATGGGTGTTAGTATTCCACCCAGCCCCACCCAGCCCCTTGGAAACCCGCCCCTTGGGGCCACCCTATGTCCTGACTTAAAATCCTCATTTAAGGAAAATCCCTCCCTTCTTCTCTCTCTTCCTCTTTCTCTCTCCATTCCCACGAGGTGTGCATCCTCAATCCCTCTCCTCCCCCTCTTTCTTTCTCTCTCCTTCTTTCCCTGTCTTTCTCTTCATCCCTCTGTTATAATAAACTTATTTCCACATGGATGCAGTGCCTGGGGATATGAGTGACTGTCCATGAGCTGCAGCTGGCTGCTGCATCTGCCTGGCATGTTTTCCCTCATGCATGAGACACCTTGGTCTGGCCAGCCAGAGCCTCCCATGCCCAATATCATAACAATGGGTAACGTAAGAGGAGAGACAGTGTGGATTAGAAGAGCATAAAGTCAAGCACAGACCTTAAGCTTCCTAGTACCTCTGTTGTACCAAGCAGACAATCAGCTGGGTTTATAGGTAGGGGTGTGTGTGTGTGTGTGTGTGTGTGTGTGTGTGTGTGTGTGTGTGTCTCCATGAGCATGGGACATAGTCCTTAATGATAGTTTCTCATCCATTTGGATGTATTCAGCAAATCCACGCAACACTTAGGCAAAATATTAACTGCTACATTGTGCTGGACAGAGCAGAAACTTGATAGTGAAAGATGCTTAATTCACCATCTGCTCCCTCAACTTAATGGGGGTGGGATTCAGTTCACTTTCCTGGAAGTGATGACGTCCAAGTCTTCTTAGGCAGTGAGAACAAGATCCCTCAAGCTGAGTGGCTTAAACAGACGTTTATGCTCTTGGTAGCTTCTGTGAGGGCTGGGCTTGAACACAGCTGCTGTCCTTTCCTCTGAGCATGTGCAGAGAGGAAGTTCTCTGAAGGCTGTCATGGGAATACTTACCCTTTGGATCAGGGCTCCCTCACATCCAACCTTAACTACTTCTTGAAGACCTGCTATTGTCTGAATGTTTGTGCTTTCCCACATTTCATGTCTTTTTATTATTGATTTGTGTGTGTGCACATGTACCATGGCATGTGTGTAGAAATCAGAGACAACTTGTGGGAGTCAGCTTTCTCCTTCTATCATTTGGGTCCCAGAGATCGAACTTGGGTCATGGTCATGGGTCTTGGCTACAAATTCCTTTACCACTGAGCCATCTTGCAAGTCCTAGATTCCATATCTTGAAGCCTAGGTGAGGTCTTTTTTTTTTTTTTTTTTTTTTTTTTTTTTTGGTTTTTTGGTTTTTTGAGACAGGGTTTCTCTGTGTAGCTTTGTGCCTTTCCTAGAACTCGCTCTGTAGACCAGGCTGGCCTCGAACTCACAGAGATCCGCCTGGCTCTGCCTCCTGAGTGCTGGGATTAAAGGTGTGTGCCACCACCGCCCGCCTATTTTTTTTTTTAAAAAAATATATATTTTATTTTATTTTTATGTGCATTTGTGTTTTTGCCACGGGTGTCAGGGTCCCCTGAAACTGGAGATACAGACAGGTGTGAGTTGCCATGTGGCTGCTGGGAATTGAACTCGGGACCTCTAGAAGAGCAGTCAGTGCTCTTAACCCCTGAGCCATCTCTCCAGCCCCCTAGGTGAGGTCTTTAAAAGTAATGAGTTAGGTTTGGGGGACAGAACCCTCAGGAGTGAGTTTAGTACCCTTGTAAAACAAGTCTGACGGAACCTGCTGGCACCTTCTCCAGTTCAAGACTGCAGCAAGAGGGGCTGTTCCTACAGCAGACAGCCCACCTTTGCCGGACAGTGAAGCCATCTGGTTTTGGGCTTAATGGCACTCAGAACTGTAAGCAACATATCTCAGTTTTGATAGCTACCTAGCCCGAGGTATCTTGTTATATCATCCCAGATGGACTGTGACAGGGCCTCCTCTGCACACAGTCACACTGGCTGCTATGACGTCAAAGGCTGGGTTTGAGGAGAAGCACAGTTTAATCCATAGCAGAAGAGATGGGACTAAATATTCTTTGAAAACAATTGAAGAATAACACAGAAACAGGAATTTTCACAGAACGCAGGCATTCCCAGGAAGCAAACACAAGGCTTTGTAGGCTTCAACACCACCCAGGTCACTTTGAGCCTCTGTCATCTGCTCCCAGGTGTTCCCCTTCTTCCCCAGGAGCAACCTCTTGGGTCCACATGGTTTCTGATCCCAGGTCTGACCACTAAGGATAGGGGATCTTCCAGACTCTGGACTGACACTGTTGCAAACTGAAAATTACACTACTCAAACCTTTTGAGGTGTGGTATAGCAACAGCTGGGTTGTAAGGGCTGGATAATTCTTCCAGCTATCAGAAGTGTAATTTCTTCTTCTTCTTTTTTTTTTTTTTAACAACTGAGGATGAGTGACCAAGTTTCTCTCTCTGCTTTCCCCCTCATACTTGCCTCCGTGGTTTTGAGTTGTACTGTGGGCCAGGAAATTCCTGCTTTCATCTCAGAGCACAGTGTGGAGCCACAGAGCTTTTTTTTTTTTTTTTTTCCTGGTTGTGCAAAATTGAGCTGGGTGGGTACATCATGGTGCTAAGCTGTTCCCTGGGGCTGCCAAATTGAATCTTGGCTTATGTGCTTATGCCCGTAAAAGGTTGCTTCAGGCATAGAAAAAGTCCAGGCATCTTGATGTCTTACACACACACACACACACACACACACACACACACACACACACACACACGAGAGAGAGAGAGAGAGAGAGAGAGAGAGAGAGAGAGAGAGAGAACTATCCGCCAGGCCCTGTACCACAGAGTACGAACTTCATGTCCCCATCCAAATGATGTTTGTCGAAGGAAACGGATTTGAAAATTCTTTGAATGGAAAAGCTCCCTGGGTCTGGAGAGTGTTCAGAGAAACATGAATAACACTAACATGAGGTTTTACTGAAAAGCTGGTTACCAGGAAGCTCAGGATCATTTTGCTGTGGCTTTCACTGTATTAGAGGTTTCTAACCTCTCTTAGTTGGTGACGCAGTTGGAGCCACGTCTGATGATTCACTGGGGAGTGAGCGACCTTCTTTGTCTCTTTCCCTCTACCCATCAGCTCAGCCACAGTTGGATCGTGCCCATTCACAAGCTCCCACCAGAGTGCCAACGCACACCCATGTACACGGACACACGTGCACCCGCTACACACAAATCCAGCTGCCTTTATCCTCTCCTCCCTGGCTACCTGGGGTCAGTAGTCAGCCACTTCGGCTTATCGATTGAAAATTAGATCAAAGATGGCCTGCTCCACACCCGATAGCTGGCGCGGGTAGGAAAAGCTGATCCTGTGGGTTTCCTTTTGAACTCAGAGCACGTTGGAGTGGTGGTTCTGATGAGCAGAGGCACATACTGTCTCCCCTGCTGCTAGGACCTAAATGATTGACTGTTACTGTGTAGCATCTCCTATGGGGGTGCGGGTGGGGTGGGGTGAGGCGCCGGTGGAGCTGGAAGTGTGCACTTCTGGTGCACAGTTTGGGTGTGAGGAAGTCAGGCTTTTAAATCTATCTCCTTTACTATATCTACCTTCTGTCCAGCAACCAAGGGCAACTTCCCGAGCTCTGTCCCTGGATTTCCAAGGATCTTTGGTCATTGGTTGTTTGTTCTAAGGAGGCAGGTGCTCTATCTAGCTTTCCTAGTCTGATCCTGAAAATCAATGAGGAGCTTACAGAAGTGGGGGGCAGGGAGCAGAATGGGGGGAAGGCAAGAGTCTGGGAGAGGGTAGCAGCGGTGGTGTGGAGACTCTGCTTTTTTTTCTGAATTTAAAAAAAGTGTGTGTGTGTGTGTGTGTGTGTGTGTGTGTGTGTGTTCACTTGAGCATGTGTGCACACGGGAAAGTGTAAGGGCAACTCTGTGGGAGTTAGAGCTCTAACCACCATGTGAGTATGTGAGTTCTGGGGATTGTACTCAGGTCAGCTATGTGGACGACTGAACCTGAGTACTACAGCAGTGCAGTGAGAATGTTCTGTTCCCAGGTAAGCTCTGGTTACAGGTCAGATGGTTCCCCAAGAGGCTGAAGGGGCCTATCTATGTCAGGTCGAGGGGCCCACAGCCTCTGGCCACGGGAAGCACAGGGGTGTTAAGGACATTTCACTAGCTCAGAACTTAGTTCAGGTCTGGCTCCCCACCTGCTAACCACGAGGTGCTCCTGTTTCTCTGTGGCCAGAAAGAAGGCCCATAAATCCCATTGGCCTAGGCCGAGGCATGGACCATGAGTGTAAGAACAACCTTGAGCCCGTCCAAGTGCCCTTGATTTTTACCAAGAAGAGCCACATAGGCTGGGGACACATCAGGCAGGGTTGGTTCTTGGCCAGATGTGAGCTCTTGCACAAGCCTGACACCTCTTAAGACTCATAGAACAAGGCGGTCCTCAATGTAAGTCCGTGAAAGCCATCCAATGAAAACAGAGAGCAACCCAGTCTAACCTGGCACCCTTCTTCCAGGCTTCCTCTGGGCAGAGGAGAGTGTTGAAGGCTGGAAAATGTGATTTCAGGGAAGCCCAGAGAAGACAGCAATAAAGACCAGTTTGTTTTCTGACCAGTTTTGAGGGGAGAAAGGCTTAGGAAGTGTCTTAGCAGATAAATGAGAGAGAGTTCTAGAAGACAGTTTGATGATGGGACAGGCCCAAGCTCTCACCAAGAGCTGCCATGCCTCTTTAATTTGTTGGGATTCAGGGAAGTTTTACAATAACCGCAACGAAGCAAAGCCATGGGGTTGTACGGATTTGTGTTGATCAGTGCTGATGAAGCCTCAGATTGAGCATGGCAGGAAAGCAGTGCATGCTGGTGAGTGCTGAGGAAGGCTCAAGGGTGGGGGAGGGGCAGGAGAAACCTTGACTTGTAGGTTTACTGACTTCCATTATGGAACTACTCCTGCCAGGGCTGACTTCCAGCTCCCCTCATGATGTCACTGGACCCAGCACCAGGAAGAGACCTGCAGAATGTGTCCTTCCTAGCTCTACCATGACCGGCATGAATAATCCAACCAGTTGCTCCTTAGCTTTGATGTGAGGCAAGCTGGGGCAGGGGAGGCCCTGATCTGGTTGCCTTTTGTCAGATAGGAGTTGACAGCCTGCTTCAAGATGGCAGGTCAGGCTGTTTTAGGTGGATATGACTTGGGCTGGGGGTAGGAAAGTCACCTAGAGGTCACTGCCTCTTGAAGGATGTTATTTAAAGTTCTCTTTTAACATGAATCCCAGGGAATCAAACTCAGTGGAGAAATTCCAGTAAGCCCAGAGGATTCTGAACAACACACCATGCTAAAGGCAAAATATCACTGGGCCTTCAGGGGAAAGTGCCCATGGCTTGAACTGACTCTTTTTAATGATGTGTGAGCTGACCTCGGGTAACTGGATCAACAAGGGTCAAGGGGTCATCCATCTTGTGGCTGGTGAAGATTACTGGAAAAGGGAGCGATGCTGCCTCCTTTGGCACTCTGTATGCACTCCATATGTCTTGCATTTTAAAAGACTAGACCCGAATTAAAATCTTAGCCCTGAAGTACGGCTCCACTTGTCAGTCTAGTGTGGTCCAGTGAGGAAGCACGTCCCTTACAAGGCCCCTTTGCTTTGAGGGTAAGGTTGCAATGCTTTGGCTTTAGGAGTGCTGAAGGGTCAGCCTCTCTGCTTTCCAGACAATATGGAAAAGTGAGGTCACATGACCTCTCCGAGAGCCAGCCCTGCTTCTGAGTGTCTTTGGCTGAACAAGGTTCTGTATCTACTGAATGAACAAATGATCAAACCCCAATATGTAAACCTCTCCTAAATGAACTAAAACAAGAGGGGAAATTTAATGGCTTATCCCTGTTAGCTTCCCTCCCCTCAAGACTCTCACTCCATGTGGAACGTGGTATCAGGAGGAGTCAGGACAAATTCAGGAGGTAGTGGGAGCCACGGGAAGCTTTGGACCAGGGGCTTCAAGCTCTGCCATGAGAAGGCAGTGTGGGGAAGGTGGACTGGGAGAATGAGATGTGGGCAGCAATGGTCCATGGAGATGGAGATGGACATAGCAGTAGGGAAGAGAGCAGATGCATGGTGTTTGTATGTGGTGTATGGGGGTGGTGGTGTGTGTGTGGTGTGTGTGTTAGTGTGTGGTGTGGTATGTGATGTGTGTGTGTGTATGTGTGGTGTGGTGTGTGTGTGGTGTGTGTGTGTGAGTGTGTGGTGTGGTATGTATGTGTGTGTGGTGTGTGTGTGATGTGTGTGTGTATGTGTGGTGTGTGTGTATGTGTGGTGTGTGTGTATGGTGTGTGTGTGAGTGTGTGGTGTGGTATGTATGTGTGATGTGTGTATGTGTGGTGTGTGTGTGAGAGAGAGTGTGTGGTGTGGTATGTATGTGTATGTGGTGTGTGTGTGTGTGTGTGTGTGGTGTCTGTGTGTGGTATGTGTGCCTGTGCCTGGAGGTCAGAGGATAACCTTGAATGTTGTTCTTCTGGTGTCATCTACCTTGTTTTTGTTTGAGACAAGTTTTCCCACAGGCCTGGCACTCACTGAGTAGACTAGACTGGCTAGCCAGGGATGCTCAGGAGCCTTCCCATTTCTGCCTCTCATCCCTGGAGTTCTAAGTGGCACCATGGCACCCACCTGTTTCCAGAACTGGTTCTGGGGATTGAGCTCAGGACTTCATTCCTACAAAGCAAAGAGTTCACTGGCTGAGTCATCTCTGTAGCCCCCGAAGGACTCTTGGTGCCTGCATCGACACTGAGGGAACTATTTCAGCAGGTCAAGCAGAATCACCGAGAAGAGACAGCCGGGTGCTGCCGGGCTCTAGAGAAGAGGTCATACAGCTGTTTTCCTGCCAGCTTGCTTATCAGTGTTCAGTGAGAGTGGCCTTCAAAAGAGAGGATGGGGGAGGAGAGTAGGGCCCCAGGTGAGTCTCAGTGTTGGAGGCCATTTACAGGGAGTAAACCCAATTGGCTTGTGCTAGTTTGCAGCTGGCACCTCCAGGGTGATGTTGTTGTTGGTATTTAAAATTTTATTACATTTATTTATTTATTTATTTATTTGGTGTGGGTAGTCTCTCTCTCTCTCTCTCTCTCTGTATGTGTGTGTGTATGTGTGAGTGTGTGTATGTGTGTGTGTATGTGTGTGTATATGTGTGTGTGTATGTGTGTGTGTGTGTGTGTGTGTGTGTGTGTTGGGCATACACATGCCATGCTGCATGTGTTGTCAGAAGACAACTTGCATGAGTTGGTTCTTTTTTTCTTCCATGTGGCTTCCAGGGGGATTGAATTCAGGTTGTCAGTCTTGGCGGTGAGCACCTTTACCTGCTGGTGAACGGTATTAGTTAACAAATTGTCCTTTAGCCTTACGGATTTTATCTGTCTGAGTATTTTGCCTTTACATTTGTTTGTGCACCATGTGCGTGTCTGGTGCCCACATAGGTCAGAAGGCGGCATTGGATCCCCTGGAACTGGAGTTATAGACAGTTGTGAGCCCCCATGAGGGTTCTGGGAACCAAACCCTGGGTAGTCTACAAGAGCAGTGGATGCTTTTAACTGCGGAGCCATCTCTCTGGACTCCTAAGGTGAGTATTATTGATGTCTTCATATTGTGGATGAGGACATCGGTGCACAAAGAGCCGTAGAGCTGGGAAATACTACCTCCAAGCTTCAAATGCCACCGTCACCTTTTCTGCTAAATCCAACCTGCTGTCACTCGTTCCTCAGCATGAAAAATCAGTAACCAGCAAAGAAGGAGTAGAGGCCCTATACATAGCATTTGCTATTTAAAATAATAGATGCTGTCAGAGGTCTGTATTTTTAGAATTCGTTGCCAAAGGCAGGCAAAGCTATGTGTAGATCTGACCCCACCCTCTGGCTTTGGCTCATCTCTTCTAGCTCCAGGCATCTGAAATAGCTTTCACATAGGTGCCTCTCCCTTTGGCTCATTGTGGTTTTACTTTACGGGCAAAGATAAAGGCTGTGTGTGACTTCCGTAAAATTGGGATTCACCTGCCTAGTGTTTTTTTTTTCTTTTTCTTTTTCTATGTCCTGGTTCCAAAAACGGTAGGTGAATGAAACCATTTTGATGGACACCTCCTCACAGACAACCACTCTGCCCGATAAAAATCTCAACCTTAGCTGTTCGAAGCCAGTCACAGAAACCACCCCTCACTTCTTGCTGGGAGGTGATTTATGAAGGAACCTATAACAAAGTCCTGGCTGACAATGTGGGGTGTGGAACACGTTCAGGGCAGCTTTTCCTTTCTGACAATGGGTAGCACATACTACAAAGAAAAAGCCCTTTGCCCCTACTGCTGTCCTTCATTGTCTGGGAGGGTGGCATAATAGAAGGAGAGAGAAAAACCCGAGGGCTTTGGTGGAGAGTTGGAAGTGTTGAGTTAATCAACCTGGGATGACTAACCTCTAGCTCAATTGCTATTCGAGGCTAATGATGGAACCTACTTTCTGTTAGATATTCTGATACTTGTGGGTCAATGCTTTCTTAAGTAAGTAATCATTAATTTGTGAAAAACAAATCAAGAGAGAGTGACTAATTCTCCGAAAGAAGAGTTGACTCTGAGGTACAGGAAAAATCATGTCTTGATATCTGGATTCATCCCTTGGTCATTAATAAATGGTATGCCAATAACTGCAACGAAGCATCATTTATAACATTGAAGGGATTACATATTTTAATAAGGGGCAGTTTAGTTGCAAGTGACTGAAAAAGAAACCCAGGAAATGATACTGGTGTGAAGGGTGGGAAATTTAAGTTTCAGTTATAACCGAATCCAGAGCTTGGATGACGTCATGGAGTCTTGGTCCCTCTCCATCACTTTGTTCTGTTTTTCTTTGAGTTGACATCGGGTACAAGTTCCAAGCAGTAGCCACAAGGCTGCCAGCACCTTCAAGGCTGCAGTCTCCACTATAAGCTCCTCATTTTCATAATTGCTGTGGCCAGCTGCAGTACTGGGGACTCCAGAGCCTCGTTCAGGCACCAGCCACTCACCTAACCCCGCTGCACAGGGAGAGCCGTCTCAGCGGACGGTCTGCAAACTGGAAATGCTGCTGCGAGCAGATTGAGTCCGGAGCTGTAAAACCTGGGGTTGTTGTCCCCTCCCCTCTAGTTTCTTTAAAAATCCGAGTTCTCTGGAACTGACAGGATGAAATAAAGAGTAATTCTCCCCCCCTTTCCCCCCCCAATCTATTTTATCTTAACATCACTTCTTTTCTTGAATATTGCACCCCCTTCCTAACAAACATCATCCTTTTTGTACTATGTCAATTGTTTTTGGAGTGTGTGTGTGTGTGTGTGTGTGTGTGTGTGTGTGTGTGTGTAAGAGAAGGGGGAGGGAGGAAGTGAGAGAGAGAGAGATAGTGAGAGACAGAGACAGAGAGACAGAGTCTCACTCTCTAACTCAGGCTGATCTCAGTATCCTCAGAGTTGCCCTCACAGGCCTGAGCTACCACACCCAGCTTTATCTCCAATGCTGAGCAGAGAACACATGCCTTGAATCCAGCCCTTGATGGAGAGAAGCCTGCCACGCCTCTTGCCAACCTCATGATGGACATCATTTAAAGTGACACCCCACACACACAAACCTCCAGCTTTGCCGTCCAGTGGTTTAAGGACAGGCTTGTGAAATGAAAAACTGTAAGGGACATTTCACTGCAAGCGACAAAAGAGCTCAGGACAGACAGCTGGCACACTGACCCTGTTTGTGACTATTTGCAGATTGAAGCAGAAGCGGAGACAGGCCTAGTGTGTGCTGGGGGAGGCCCTATAGAAACACAGAACTTGCAAACCAGAAAGCACCCCGTCACCTACTAGTCAGTGTCTTCTCTAACGGGAGACTCGCAGTAGTCAGGGAAGCAGGCTATTACGTCAGGGGTAGCACACATGTCTTCAGGTGCCATCTTGCTTGTTTGAGACCCCAAGCTTCGCGGTGAAATAAGGCATCCTGGTCACGCTTCAGAGATGACATTAGAGCAGCAAGTGCCAGCTTCTTCCATGCTTGCTGGAGGGATGCTGAAGCAAAGGCTTCTGACCCTGACTGGAGCATACCCCCTCATTGCCCACACACCATTGCCCAGCAGAGCCACGGACACAGTCTGCCAAATGCAGGTGTTTGAGGCAATGTGGCCCCTCCGAAGCCTTTCACATAACCCCAGGTTTGCCTCTGTACTAATTTTCTATGGCACATGTCAATTTGCCATAAATCTCCAAGCTGAGACCAATACACATTTGTTACCCCCAAGTGTTTCCTTGAGCTTGGAGCCGGCATTGCTGAACAGGCCTTTTGTTGCTGGGGTCCCCCAAGCTGTAGCCTAGTGTCGAGCAGGTGGGCCCGCACTTCCTTCCAGGGCATTATAGAGTTTAGCACCTGAGGTTGCAGAACTGAGGGTTTTGCGTTCTAGGTGGCTGTTAACCTCTAGATCCTAGAGGCTCCCCACTGCAGTGGGTGTCTCAAGGTCTTCCAAAACATACTGAGTCGCCTCTTAGAGGCCAATGCGGAGAGTTTCTCCCTCTAGTCTCAGTTGGAGGAACTATAAGAGTGACAGTCCCGTGTCCTTTGCTGTGGAATGTAGCTGAACCAAGACTGTTTGGGGAATGGGGTGGGGTGTGCCCTCAGAGGCCAGAGGCACTAGATCATTTGGAACTGGAGTTACAGGCGGTTGTGGGCTGTCTGGTGGGGGTGCTGGGAACTAAACCTGGGTCCTCTGCGAGAACAATAAGTATTCTCAACCTCTGAGCCCCCTCATCAACCCATGTGAAGAATTTAAAATACACAATACATCTGTGAACTTTTGCTGGTTCACACTTGAAATACTGAATCTTTGTAAAAAGTGTACGGCCTTAGCAGAATAGAGACATTGGCCTGTGCCATGACAGGTTAAATGAGATGGTTCCCAGTCATCCTGGCTGTGAACCACAGGGGATGGCCCTGAAGAGGACTGTCATTCCCCACTCCTGGAGCCCTGGAGTCTGTCCCTTTTTGTGAGATTCTGCCAGGGTTAGCAGGGCTCTTGAGCTCAGGGATCAAGCCCCAGCTGTGACCCCTCATCCACTGCTGCTTCTTCCTCCTGCAGCTCTCTGATGGTCGACAGTGGACATCTTGAGGTCCATTTCTAAAGCCTGAGTAGGAGAGACTGGGTCATCCTGTCTGTTTGTCTCTGAGGAGACTAGCCAGGCCTTCATTGCTGGAGTTTCGGAGTTTTAAGTCTGGGCACACCAGATGTCCTGTGAGGGTTCCCACAGGGAGATGGGGTGACAGAGCCTGAATGTACATGCCACCTCTGAAATCTGCTACTGTTAGGTGACCTTGGCTAGCTCATGGTCTTGTTTGCCATGGGCCAGTGTCTCCTTACCTGACCCATGGCTTGGGATATTTAATGAGACAATAAATCCAGTGGGATGAGTGTTAGCTGCATTATAGGCAGTCGCAGAATGTCGTAATCTCTGTCTCTCTTCTCTAACAGGTAGAGCAGGCTGCTGTGGCTCTTTTCAACAGCAGCCTCCACACTACACACATGGCTAGCAGCCTCCCTGGGAGAAGTCCCCTTCCCATTTACAGTGTCCTTCAGCACCTCAGCATCCTGACCCTAGGGGTGAGGGCAGGACATCACTGGTCAGAGTCCCCTGTGTCTATTGGTAAGCTCTGGGTAGTAGATCCTGGACTGCAGGGGTGGAATATGCTGGGCCCGAGTTTGTGGCAGGTATACGAGTGGAGTGACTGTGTACAATAAGTGCCCTGTGTTCAACACAGTCTCTGTGGATGTGTGGGTGTCAAGCGGCTCCCCCCTAGGGCTCAGCTCCTAAGGATGGGGCAGGGCTTACACTGGGTGCAAAGGTTGCCTCAGACTCCCAGCCTGCATGGTCTCTCTGTGTTACCTTTGATCTTGTACCGTGGGGCTTTCTCAAGTTACTTTTCCTCCTCTGAAATACAAATGAGGTTCTTGACATTGCTTGTCCCCTACGGCTGGCCCAAGCTGGGGACAGCTGGCTGGCAGAGGCTGTGGGCCTCTTGGCCTTTACCATTGCCTTCGCACCTGACCGTATCCTTGAAATTGGTGACCAAAATGTGTGTGTCTCTATTTATGAGGGCCACTGAGCACCAAGTCAGTGCCCGTTCTACACAAACCTTTCCAGAGAGAGTTCCGAGAATGACCCAGAGGACACGGGCGCAAGCAGGCCTTGAGCTTTCTCGGTGACTCAGCCCACTGTTGTGGAGGCAGGAACCCCAAGCTGCAGTTGTTGGTGGATGACAGTCACATGACCCATTGGACAAAATGGCAGAACAGGAGGTGTGGGTGAAGGGTGCCTTCACAGACCTGGGACCCGAACGACTGTCCAGGTGCCCCACTCCCCCGACACACCCAGGCCCTCTCTTGGTTTAATTTTTAAAATTCTTAGAACATTTGAATTAGGTTGGGGTTGGGGTAAGGTGGGGATGGGGGGAGGGGGATTGCATTTTAATTTCATACCAGGAATCCTGTTGGTGGCTTGCTGGGTTCAGGGAAGCAGAGTGAGGAAAGGGAGGGGGTCACACTGAGGGGGAGGAGGCTTGTCCATCACCGGCTAGTGGAGGAGCCTGTCTACAACAACAGAGACTCTGGATGGCCCTGGGCAAAGGACTAAGCATGGAGGTCTCCCGCTCCTAATTTTGAAGAAGCCAAGTGAACTCCAATACGATGTCTGTTATGTGATGTCAGTTCTCAAAGGACTAATAGATGTTCTTTAGCTAAGGATGAAACCAAGAGACAAGTGAGTATGTATGAGCTGAGGCATGTGTGCCTCCATCACACACCTTCACAGGTACACAGGGAAAGTATTTTAGGCAACTGTGACCACAGGAACACAAACACCATTGGAAAGAAAATGGTGCCTGTTGAGTTTGTCAATATCCCACCATTGCTAAAAGAACACCAGGAATGCTGTGGAAAAGCTGGCTGTGAGGACCCTGATTAGCCTGGTGTCCATGGCTGTCACCCTGTCAATTGGTAGGGAGCCCTGTACACTATACAGCAAGGGAACTGAGTCCCGGAATAGTTGACTAATCCATGCCCATCTGCATAGTTCCTAGCTGAACCATCGCCATGTAAATCCAGACCTAGCTCTCCCAAGGAGGCTTGCAAATTTAGTCAGTATGAATACAAATGCAGGGCTGAGGTGTGGCTAAGTCGGACAAAAGTCCTGGGTTTGACCCCTAGCATCCCATAAACCGGGCATGTCTGTAATTGCAGCATTCAGGAGTTCTGAAGTTCAAGGTCACCCTCAAATAGCAAGTTTGAGATCTGCCTGGGCTTCATGAATCCCTGACTTAAAGACTTATATTTACAAAACATTTGCTATGTGTTAATATTCTGATCTGCCCCTTGAAATCTCACCCCTTGGCGCCACCCTGCATCCTGACATAAAAGCTTCAATCTAAGGAAAAACTCCTCCTCTTCCTCTCTCTCTCTTGCTTTTCCTCCCATGAGGTGCACACCCTCAACCCCCTTCTCTCTCTTTTTCTGTCTCTTTCCTATCATCTCTTTCCTTCATCTTTCTATTATAGTAAACTCTCCACATGGATGCAGCGTCAGGGTTGTGAATTACTGGCTGTCACTGGCATGGCGTGCATCTACCCAGCATGTTTCTCTGCATGCTCAGGAGACCCTCAGCCCCCCCCCCCCCCCCCCCCCCCCCCCCCCCCCGCACAATAATTCATAACACTATGTAGTAGATGGAGTTCAGCTTAAGTAGGTACCTTGTATTTCCACTTGCTAAGTCTGGTGGCTTACTAATTCTCCCAGGCTCGTACTCTCTCTTCTGTTCATATATTCCACTTGTCCTGCATCCAGGGAAGGCTGTGTCTAAGAGATGAGAGATGGTAGACACTGAGGGTTGAGGAATGTGCAGAATATGCAGATTTAAATTCATCAAATATTTCAAAAGTCCTTTGTAAAGCCAGGCAGTGGTGGTGGACACCTTTAATCCCAACACTTGGGAGGCAGAGGCAGGCAGATCTCTATGAGTGTGAAGCCAGCCTGGTCTACAGAGTGAGTCCAGGACAGCCAGGACTACACAGAGAAACCTTGTCTCAACTCATGCCCCCCCCCCACTCCCTGAAAACCCCAAACAAAACCTGGGCTGTGTGGCTACCCATTTCAGGAATTGCCATGAGCGCTGGTTACCTGCTGACTGCTAGGTAGGAGATTCTCCAGTTTCCCCCATGGGTTGGGAGGCAAGGAAGCATATCCTTTGAGAACTGGGGTTATTTTTTAATTAAAAAAAATTTTTTTAATTCATTGTATTTCAGGATCTTTAAAATCTTTAAAGTCTGCATCAGGGCAAGGAGGGCTTTGTCTTCCAGGTTTCAGCATTTTCCATTGAGTAGGAGAGAAGGGAATTCTAAATGTGGAAGGCTGTGCTTCCCGCACTCACTCATTCTAAACACCCTTCAGAGTAAGGGTGGGTAAGAGTGAGAAGGAAGAAAAGTTGTGTGTGTATGTGTGAATGTGAACTTGTGTGTGTGTGTGTGTGTGCCTGTGTATGTGTGGGTATGCACATGTATATGTGTGTGTGCCTGTGTATGTGTGTGTACTTGTGTGTGTGTGTCTGTATATGTGTGCATACTTGTGTGTGGGGTGTGCATTTGTGTATGTGTGTGTACTTGTGGATATGATAAGATAAAAAGGGAGATTATGGAATCTACTTTTTAAAAGGAGCTACTTGTTTTAAATAAGATAAGTAATGAAAATTTTTTGGTCTGAGTTTATCAGATGTTACTGGACTGGACATTGTTAATATAATGGACTAGACATCGTTAATGTAATCTTGACTATATGTATTGTAAATACTTATTGGATAGTTTTTCTTATATTAGTTATAAGCTTTTTTAATTTTAGACAAAAAGAGAGGAAATGTGGTGGTATTGTGTTCCCCAAAATATTGTGTACCTTAATAAACTTATCTGGGGTCAGAGACGGAACAGCCACAATATTAAACATAGAGGATAGGCAGTGGTAGCATACGCCTTTAATCCTAGCATTCCAGAGACAGAAATCCCTCTGGATCTCTGTGAGTTCAAGGCCACATTGGAAACGGCCAGGCATGGTGACACACGCCTTTAATCCCAGGGAGTGGTGGTAGAAAGCAGAAAGGTATATAAAGCGTGAGGACCAGAAACTAGAAGCATTTGGCCTGGTTAAGCATTTGGCCTGGAGAAACATTTGGCCTGGTTAAACATTTGGGCTTTCAAGAAGCAGCAGTTCAGCTGAGGCCCATTCGGATATGAGGACACAGAGGCTTCCAGCCTGGGAGAGGAAACAAGATCAGCTGAGAAGTTGGCCAGGTGAGGTTAGCTGTGGTTTGTTCTGTCTCTCTGACCTTCCAGTGTACACCCCAATACCTGGCTCAGGTTTGATTTTATTAATAAGACTCTCTAAGATTCATGCTACATACTTGCGTATGTGTGTGCCTGTGTATGTGTGAGTGTATGTGTGTACTTGTGTGTGTGTATTTATCTCCCTCATGTTTTTTTGCTTTGAGATCTGAACATGCCAATGTCAGATACAAATATTGTTTTACTATCATCTTAAAACAGAATCATAGATGTGACTCTAGAGAAGGGTGACTATTTCTTCCTAAGCAGAACTCACACATCACATCCTGCACACAGGCTCCTCTTTCATGTGCTTCTTTGATTTTGTATTCTGCCTCTCTAGGTTGTTGAGGAAAGTTACTTTAAGTATGTAAAGATGTGTTACATTTGTTTATGTCATGGAATATTATTTTAACTATGTAAAGGTGTGTTGCATTTGTTTATGCTGCATTTGTTTAACGACGTAAAGATGTGTTGCTTTGCCTGCCCAAGGCACCTGATTAGTCTAATAAAAAACTGAATGGCCAGTAGCTAGGCAGGAGAGGGATACGCAAGACTGGAGGGTGGAGAGAATAAGCAGGAGGAGGATCTAGACTTAAGAGAGAAGGAAGAAAAGAACGAAGGAGAAAGAAAGGGAGACGTCCGGGGCCTGGCAGCTGCCAGCCAGACACTGAGTAGAACATACAGAATGAAAGAAAAGTAAAAAGTCCCAAGGCAAAACGTAGATGATGAGAAATAGGGTAATTTAAGTTAAAGGAGCTAGCAAGAAATGAGCTAAGGCCCGAGCATTCATAACTAATAATAAGTCTCCGTGTCATGATTTAGGAGCTGGTTGGTGGCCCAAAAGAAAGCCTGTTACACTGTCTTTGTAGTTGAAAAGGTGATGTGTTCCTCATAAACAGGAGTTCTACTGAGACGTGGGGAAGCATTGTTCGCAGGAGCAGGATGGCGCTGCCTGGTCTTCAGTGGTGAAGGCCATGCACCCGGGTGGTCTCTATGGGGCTCCAGCCTTGGCGTGGGTGCGCTCTGTCGGTCAGTCCTGACTGCATTCCCTGCTTCCCATCCCTTCCTTTGCAAGTGTTCTGGACAAGAGTAGAAAGGCGAGGACCTTTGATGTGCGTCCTTAGCTGTGTCAACTTGAGTGACACTGTGAGCTCCTCCTAGTGCCTCTCCCGCCAAAAACTCCTCATCAGTCCCGTGCACTGCCACCTCCACCCAAGGCGGTTGTGAGGATTAAACTCCAATGTCCCTAGCGCCTGCATTCCTGTCCTTCTGCCTTCAAACAAACGGTTGCTGACTTGGTTTGGCTTCAGACATCTGAAATGTATTGTCACACACTTCTCGAAACTCAGAAGTCTGAAATCAAGGCATTGGCTGAGCCATGGTCCCTCTAAATGCTACAGGGAAAATCTCTTCCAGCTTTGAAGCCCTAGGCGTTTCGTGCCATGTGCCAATATCCCTCCCTCTGTCCCTGTGGCTCCTCTCTTTGTGACTTTTTCCATCTCTTTGGTCCTAGGGTCCAGTCTATCCTCGGGTACTCTCATCTCCACCTCTTCAGTTACTAAGTCCACCGATCCCATCTCCACACAAGGTCCTGTTCCGAGGCCCACCTGAACATTAGCGGGGTGAGGGGCCATCACATTCAATCCACTGTGCAGCTCAAAGTGCAGTGCGGGCCATTCAGATAATGAAGGTCCCTGTTCCCCCGTGCTAACCGGTACATGGGAAATTAGCCGGGATCTTATGTAACATTCGCAATCCCCTTGAAAGAATAGGCTATTTATGTAAGGCCACAGAAAATGTCTCGTAGGGTCACTTGCCAGGTGGTTCATGCCAGGTGGTCTGTGCCAGCTGCCAGGAGCCAAGGGCTAGGTGACAGTCAACTCGGCTCCTTGGGAGCCATTCTCTAGAGGAGGAGAGTGACTTGTAAACAAGTAATTACAATACGTCCATTTATCAGACCGGTGAGAGCCCAAGGCTCCATCCAGAACAATGCTTTGGAGATGTTGACTTAGCACTCTGAGAGCCAGCTCAGCCCTGGCCCTGGCAGCTGCCTGCAGGCCTCGCCCTTCTGGCCCTAGCCACTACAGCTGGCAGCTTGCAGAATCTGTGCACGGGTTAATCGCTCTCATCGCCCTCCTCTCCGTCCTAGTTGACTCTGTCTCTGGCCTTTATCTCTCTTGGAAGCATCTCAGCTGGCTTTAGCGCTGTTTAATTTTTCTTCCCTGGTGATGGATGTCTACACCCCCTTTTTCAAAAGACAAAACAAATTGTTTGTTTAACCTCCCTAGGAATAAGTGGGCCAGGGGTAGCGTGGGAAGGGAAGCATGTTTATTGTTCTGTGGGCAGACCTTTCTGGGTATTTCCAAAGAGATCTTGACTGACTCACCTTCTTTTATTATCTGAAATGCACTTAAAAAAAAGTAACCCTTCTCTTTCTTCCTTATGTCTTATATTACTGTCCCTGTCCTCATGCTGTCATGATCCTATGTGGCCAAGGCAGAGTCCCTTGCTCCTTTTTTATCTTTTAGATGAGCACACCAGAGTGGAGCTGGCACATGAATGGTGCTGTTTGGTGAAGGGCTGATGCAACAGTGTTTTGGTTGAATGAGGTCCTGGGTTCGAGGCTTAGCCCTGTTAGGCAATGCTGAGAGCACCCGAGGGTAAAACAAATCCCTAAATGAATGGTTCTGAAAACGGGCAGGTCCATTGGAATCCCCTGGGTGCAGGACACCTGTTGGACTAGAGATGTTCAGCCCTCTCTGAAGAGTCTGCATCCTGAGGAAAGCATCAGGCAGTGATCTTTCCTGATTGTCCCCAGGGACCCAACATGCCCCTGGGTTGGAATGTTAGTGCCCAGGCTTGATTCCCTGGTGGAACCAATCAATCACTAAAATGAAGATCTCTGGGAAGAGATCTCCTTCTTGGCCTTGGCTTTGAAAGTGCCCCATATGAGTCCAATATGCACTCAAGGCCAAGGCCTCCTTCTCACACCCCTATAGTAGCCTGAAAGCTGGCGAGGCACAGGAGATGAGCCTACCCTTGGCCTCAGGTTCAGTAGGTCCATGGTGAGCGAGGGCTGATGTCTCCAGCAAGTTTCTAGGGGATGTTGCTGCTGCTTCCTGCCAACGCCACTGTTTGGGAGGCACAGGTCTGAAGCCAAGTTGCCCCCATCTGCCATTTTTGTTGTCTTCAGGTACTGTTTGACCCTACTTGTCCTCTCCCCTCATCCCAGGTCTTCCTCTGAAACACAGGACCTTGACATTCGTTTTAATCCACCGGACCAGGGTGTGTGCGCTGAACTGGGCCTCCCTCTGGTGCTGGCTTCATAATGAAGGGGATGTGTAATGGCTTCCCCAGAGGCAGACAGACCCACTTTCAAATCTCAGCTTGCTTTTGGTTTTCTTTCTTTGCTCATCAACCTGGTTACAGTTACAGTGAGTTTTCATAAAGACAAGCCCTCCCCTCCCACAATTTCCTTTCCCAGAGATGGCTAGGTGGGGCTATCCATGGCCCCCAGGCTCAGAGCAGACATTTCTTAACATAGCTCCCACGAGTGGGATGGATAGATGAAGGCTGAGCACACAGGCAGCGGTGTCTAGGTGGTACAGGCTAGCTAAGTGCTCCAAGGCATTGATTGCTTTGTCTGGAGTAGTTATGGGGAGTGACTTATGAGAACCAGGTGGGAGGTAGCCACAGGGTAGGTAGGTAGGCTCCATGGTCCACAGGGTAGGTAGGTAGGCTCCATGGTCCACAGGGTAGGTAGGTAGGCTCC
This sequence comes from Peromyscus nudipes, assembly GCA_902168325.1. Classification (NCBI taxonomy): domain Eukaryota; kingdom Metazoa; phylum Chordata; class Mammalia; order Rodentia; family Cricetidae; genus Peromyscus; species Peromyscus nudipes. The sequence goes on along the minus strand of CABHPH010141955.1, from coordinate 16,694 downwards.
GTGGTCCACAGGGTATGTAGGTAGGCTCCATGGTCCACAGACTACAGAGGTCTGGAAAAAATTTCTGAGGCTCTGCCTTGTCTTTCATCCTATAAAGAGCACAAGTTTTATTTTTGGTGAAGTCCAGTTTATGGGTTTGTTCTTCTTGGGTTGCATCTTTTGCTGTCTAGGGTTAGGAACATTTGCCTAGCTAGGCATAATGGTATTCAATGTAACCCCATTGGGAGATAGAGGCAGAAGGATCAGGGGATCCCAGTCATTCTCTGAGAACTAGCAAGCTCATGTCCCAAAACAACACCCCTAAACCAACCAAACAAAATGTTTACTTGCCTAACTCAAAGTATAACAGTGTTTATGTTCACCCTAAGTTCGGATGTTAAAATCCTAGCCCTCAAGGCGATGGGCACTTTGGGAGGTTGTTAGGTTACAGGGCAGAGACCTCACGGATGGGATTCATGCCCCATACAAGAGACCCTAGGGCAGTGATTCTCAACCTTCCTAATGCTGTGACCCTTTAAAACAGTTCCTCATGTTGTGGTGACTCCCAATCATAAAATTATTTTGTTGCTATGTCATACCTGTAATTTTGCTACTGTTATAAATCATAATGTAAATTTCTGATATTCTATCCTCTGGGGTTGTGACCCACAGGTTGAGAACCACTGCCCTAGAAGTTTATTCTGCCCCTTCTTGCTCTGAGGTCATAGTGAACTCTCTTGGGAGTGAGTCTTCTTCACACAGAATTTGCTAGTGCCTGATCTGGGACTTGCTAGCCTCCAGAATTGAGAGACATACACTTCTGTTGTTCATATGCTACCCTGCCCACTAATTTGCCCTCCATCTCTATAATTTTGTCATTTAAGAATGTTTTGGAAAAGAGCATATATATAGTATATAGCCTTCAAACATCAGCTTTTAAAAATTATCAAAGCACAACTCCCTGGAGATTTCTCTAAGTCATTGTGTGCATCAATGGTCAGTTTCCTTTTATTGCCAAATAATATTCCATGGAATGGATATACCACAGTTTAACAATTCACACACTAGATTATGTGTAAAATTTTGTATAAATATATGTTTTTGCTTTTCTGGGATAAATGCCTGAGGCAGGCAGTGCTAGCCACATGACAGTTCCATGTTTCATTTTATAAAACTAGAAACTGTTTTCCTGAGAGAGACTCTACCATTTTGCAGACTTCCTGGGAGTATGTGAACTGTCCGGTTTCTTGTATTCTTGCTGGCATGTGATGCTGTCACTATTGTTGTTAACTCACCCATCCTGATCAGTGCATGGCGACGTCTTGCTTTGGTTTGAGTTGTCATAGACCTGGTGCTTTCTGAGTTGTTACCTCTGCTTTCTGAGGAGCAGAGTCATTGTCATTTTCAGGACATGGTTCCATTTTTCCAAGCTGTCAACTTCATGGTCATAAAGCTGTTGGTTTCCATATTTTCTTTGTAATGCCTCTGCCATGTTATCCTTTAGCTCCATTTTGATGTATATTTTCATTTTTCTTATTTTTTGAAGAGTTAGCTTTTTTGGTGGGGAGTCACTCGATGGTGCAGCATTTGTCTGAGCCGTATGAGGTCCCGGGTCTTGGGTTCCACCCCCAGCATGGAAACAGTAACAACAAAAAACTGGCTTTCTGGTTTTGTGGCTGTTTTCCTAGGGTAGATCCTTTTGGTTTCTGTGTTTTGCTGCCTTTCTTCTGCTTGAGTTGGGCTTGCTTGCTTTGAGTTATCCGCGAGAGAGCTTGAGCTGGACCAGGGAGTTTGGGGGTGGGGGATAGGGCTGTCCATTGTGGTAAAACCAAGAGTCAACCATCTTGTTTTTGCTATTGATGTTATTTTAGACAGGGTCTCACTGTATAACCCAGGCTGGCCTGGAACTCACAAGAGATCTGCCTGCCTCTTCTTCCAGAGTGCTGGGATTAAAAGTGTGCACCACCATACCAGTTTTTTTTTTTATGAGACAAATAACAAGACAGCCATGTGTTTATGCATGTAGTAACTATTTATGAACTTCCACATTCCATATGATATCCGCTGCCATTCACTTGAAGGACATCTTTTAACATCACTTGTACAGAGTGTAGGTGAATGTTGTTGTTTTACCTTCATTTTGTTACTATTAAATTTTGTTTGGGGATGAGTCTAACTCTGAAAATCACCAAGTTAATAAAAAAGAGCTTCCCATTTCCCAGCAGCTTTCAAATAAAGAAGAATATTGATTAAATCTGAACTTTATTGGCGTTTCCTTAACTTCATTTCCTCTAACCTAACACCTTTTCTGTATTCTAGCAGTCCATCCAGGATGGCACTGTAAAGTTAGCCTGCCCGTGCCCTGAGGCTCTGCCTGGCCGAGACAGACTGATCCTCAAGGACAACTCAGATCTGAGAAAGTTTTGAGGGAGGCTCATTCTGTAGGATGCCCTGAAATGCAGTATTTTTTAAAATATATAATTTATTTACTTTTAGTTTATGTGCATTCATGTTTGGCCTGCATGCCTGTCTGTGTGAAGGTGTCAGATCCCCTGAAAATGGAGTTACAGGTAGTTATGAGCTGCCATGTGGGTGCTGGGAATTGAACCCCGGGTCCTCTGAAGAGCAGCCAGTGCTTTTATCTGCTGAGCCGTCTCTCCAGGCCCTGGTACTCCACACCCCCCGCCCCGCCCCCTGCTTTCTGATGCTTTTCTCATGGTTGTAGAGTTTAGGAGAAAATCCAAAACCCATAAAGGTTGTCAGTGTTGCTCCATCACGTCTAGGTCAAGACCCATCCCTGTGACCTGTCACGATTGGTACAGCCTCAGTCACTTGCCTGAGCGCGTGCTTGCCAGGTTTGTCCATGGTGGCCACTGTCCATCCTCTTTGCTCCCTTCAGCACTGTACTCTAGAAGGAAGTTCCTCCGTGTCATCCACGCTTAGGAGGGAGAGTGGGGCTACATTTACCTGTCAGTGTCGTTGCTATAGAAATCCTTCAGGAACTGCTATATGGAGAATTTGTCTCTTAGCCCCATGGATTTATGGTTTCCTACGTATTATCCCACACTTTAAGTTCAAATCCCGTCGGTGTTATTTCTTTTGTTGCTAGCTTCATTGTGAAAGGTGTTTTCTCCCCGTTATTGAATTCAATACTGACAGATGTTTCGTAAGGACATTGGTCCCTGTGAGGACATTGGTCCCTGTGAAGACATTGGTCCCTGTGAGGACACTGGTCCTTGTAGGACATTGGTAAGGACATTGCTTCACCATCTCTTTGATTGTGTTACTGCCAGCTCCCATGCTGGTGGCATTCTTAGTTTTTTTCATTCTTCTGTGTCCGGCACACCCTGTTCTCTGCTGTTTTTAAGGCTTTGTCTTTATCAATCATCTTTCTGGATTTACTTTTGATGTATCTTATTGCAGCTTTCTCCATCTCATCCGCTTGGGTTTTGATGAGTTTCTTGAGTTGCTGGTCTATAATTTTTCTTGTTAGTACATTTCTGTTGGTACTTCTTCAAGTACCCTTCCGTCTGTGTCTTTTCCCTTGGGAGCTTCACTATGTAAGATGCTGATGTGGGATTGTCCCTCAGGGAACTAATGTGCTGCTTCCTTGCTTCCTTATTACTTTTATAGCATGTTTTGTTTTGGACATTTCCCCATGGTTTCAGCCTTCAAGTTCACTGATTTTCATCTCCCTGTCTAATTAGCCATGAGTCCCATCTAACAGTTTTTAATCTGTAGATGGGACTCCATTTAACTATATTTCCTATGTTCAAAGAGTTCTAGTAACTTGGTGAGTGAGGTGAGTCAGTGGGTAAAGGTGTTTGCTGGCAAGCCTGATGAGCCAAGTTTTAACCCTGGGACTCGCACGATGTCCTCTGACTTCCATACACACTCCGTGGAGTCTTCACATGCATATATGTACCATACATACTCTCAATGCAACCGAAATAGATCAATACAAGTGAAATAAAATGAAAAACAATTCAAATTACATCCTTAATGTCCTCTCTGCTAAATTTAGCATGTGAGTCAGCTGTGGGTAAGTTTCCATTGGCTGATTATTCTCATTCTGGACTCTTTCTTCTTTGTCTCTCTGCATGCCTGGTGATCCTTGGTGGGACGCCACACTTTGTGATTTGCCCGTGGTAGGTGCTGTTTCTCTGTTACTATAAACACTCTCGAGCTTTGTTCTAGGCTGCAGTTAAGTTACTTGGAAACGGTGTCATTCTTTGAGTCTTCTGTGTGTGATTAGTTAGGCTGGGCCAGAGCACAGCCCTCTCTAGGACTAATTATTCCCCGTCACTGAAGCAAGACCTTCCTGAGGACTCTACACAATGCCTCATGAATGTTGAGTTTTCGGGCTGGCTGGTAGGAACTAGGATGGTTCTGTGTGTGCACCCAGCATCCTTTGCCTGCAGCCTTTTGTGGCTGTTCCCCTGGAATCCTTAATGTCCTTATACCTTGTTCACACCTCGAAGAGATTCTGTTTAGACGTCCAGGTTCTTCTCTCTATGCCCCTCATTCTTCTCTGGTGTTCTGTTCTGTGAACTTGAGTTGCCTTGCTTTTTACAGATTTTCAGTTTTAATCTCAACTTAGGGAGTCTGTGAAGCTCTGCCTCAGTTTCCCCCTCTTTGGCCATACCCCAACAGTTCTCTCCAGGGAACTGAAGGACTCACCTTGTTTGCTTTCTGTCTCCCAGGGATCAGTGGCCTCCACAGCCTGATACTTAGTGCCAAGATAACTATTGTTTTACATATTTTGTCTGCTTCAGACAAGAGAGCGATTCTGAGGAGTTTTAAGCCAAGGTACATGGTCAGATCTTGACTCTAGGAATCAGTATTCATTAATAACTCTTGTATCAGAGCTTAAAAATAAAAACCATAGCCATGCAAGGTGATTCATGCTTGTAATCCCAACCCCCTGAAGGCCGAGACAGGGAGGACTGCTTTCAGTTCAAGACCAGCGTGGTCTACATAGTGAGTTCCAGACAGACAGCTGGGATGACTCAGTGGACAAGGTGGTGGCTGTGTGAGCATGAGGACACGAGTCCAAACCCTGTGATCTTCATAGAGCACTGGTATAGCTGTGCATGTATGTTCATACCTGTAATTTCAGTCTAGGGAGGCAGAGACAGGTGCTCCTGGGAGCCAGTCTATGAGCCCCAGATTCAGTGAGAGATGCCGACCAAGGAATAAGGTGTGTGTGTGTGTGTGTGTGTGTGTGTGTGTGTGTAAGGCTGCAGAGCTAGCCCATTGATTAAGAACACTTGCTACTCTTGCAGGGAACCTGTGTTCAGTTCCTACCTCCCGTGGCCACTCACAATTATAGGTAACTACAGTTTCAGAGACTCTAACAGCCTCTTTGGGGCAGTATATTTACAAAGCACACTTACATACACGCAGACAAAACATGCTCCGGTGGTTTGGATGAAAAATGGTCCCCATAGACTCATGGGGAGTTGCATTATTAGAGATGTGACCTTGTTGGAGTAAATGTGGCCTTGTTGGAGGGGGTGGGCTTTGAGGTCTCAGAAGCTCAAGCCAGGCCAGTGTCACTCTCTCTTCCTGCTGCCTGCTGATCCAGATGTAGAACTCTCAGCTCCTTCTCCAGCACCAGGTCTGCCTACATGCCACCATGCTTCCCACCATGGCAATAATGAACTAAACCTCTGAACCAGCTCCGATGAAATGTTTTCCTTTATAAGAGTGGCCGTGGTCACAGTATCTCTTCACAGCAACAGAACACTGACCAAGACAAACGTATACACATAAAATAGGTAAATAAATAAATAAATTTTTAAAGGAAAAAGGAAGAGCAATAGAGGAAGACATTTGATGTGGACCTGTAATATCCACATAGGCAGGCTGCACACATGGGTGTGGGTGCCCACATGCACATGTGCACACACACACATGTGCACACACAGTATACACCACACACAGTTGCCTGCACCAAGAGCAGCAATAAACTAGCATTGGTGACTGTGCACTGACCACCCTTCCTGCTGAGAACTTGCCTGCAGCCCGATAACAGGTTATCAATTGCTGCATATTTCCCAGGCATGCTTGCTGATTTCCATGCTTTGTATACTTTCATTTTTGTAGCCAATCACTGGTGAAGATATCGGAGGAGAGGAAATGGGATTTAGAATAAGGACACAAATCTAGCTTTTAGTCACCTCCGGCACTGCTGAAGTGTTACTGCACTGTCCCAAACCGCGCCCATCCGCAGAGTGTTGGCTCTTTGATATTGGCACAGAGCAGGCCGCAGCTTTCAGAACGACTTTTGCTCATTGTGATTTACTGGGTTTCCCTGGCTGTGCCCCGTGCCATTATGTTCACATTTAGACACATCATCTCCTTTCTTGGTTATGAGACTCTTGTTGCTCTTTCAGTCCTTTTAAAGAAAAAAAATGGAAAAAATCAAATATTAAACACAAAAGAACATTACAACATGAGTAAGAAGGAAGGCATGTCTGAGTGCTCATGACAGCTTAGGAAAGACACCCAGGGCTTTGTTCCAGGCCCTACAGGTGAGGCCGGGCCTTCCATTTAAGGCTGTACCCCAGGTGACGAGTGTCTCTGTCCTTGCCTTGAGCAAAATGTCCAAAGCATTTCCTTTGACAAGGCTGGTGACCCTGGGCCCTGAAGACAGGGGCACACTGCCTCGCGTGTCCCAGGGGTCAAACGCTTGTGGAAGCATCATGTCCCTGTTCGTAAGAGGAGTACTCGTGTGCCTCGTGGATCGAACTGCACAGCTCATAAGACATGGAAATGTCTCAGAGGGAGGATTAAGCGGAGCTGACAGTCTCAGGGTAGCACCAGTTTATTTTCCGTGCCTAGGCTCAAAAGCTGTAGAGAAATTGCGTCAGGTAATTCTCTGTCCCTTTGGGCCAGCCTCAAGTGAAGCCACCCTTGACCTGTACCTTCCTCACAGAGGGCAAAGCCCAGCACGTGTATTTTCTTCAGAGGGCAAAGCCTAGCATGTATGTCCTTCATGTTTTCTTTCTATGAACTTTACCTGCTGGCTTTGAACGTGGGACCAGAGAGGAGTTGGTAAGGGCACACCTCCTTCTCTGAATTTCCTGGGTGGATTCTGTACTACGAGTGCTTGGCAGAGATGTGACACCCTAGAGAAGGTGGCAGAGGGTGTTTTGCCTTTGACTCCACGTGTACACCAAACTCACACACACGTGCACATAGATGTTGCAGGATTCAATGCATGAGCTGACTCAGATTCTGAATTAGTAGCCATATTTGATCACACACTTCAAATAGTAATTAATTTTTACTATAGAATCTTATGCTCCTATATATAATTCATATGTAAAACTCACGTTGTCGTTATCATTTTGAGTCCCCCTTCCCCCTCACAACTCTCTTTCTTCCCAAGTTCCCTCCCTATTCTCACATTTGCTTTTCTTGTGTGTGTGTGTGTGTGTGTGTGTGTGTGTGTGTGCACTACTGTGTATAATTAGGGCAGCTTGTATGAGCATGGGTGGGGGTCATTGCGAGGCTGATGACCCACCCACTCTGCTAACAACATAACAGGTGTGGGGGGCTTTTCCTTGAGTGGGGACAATGTACCAGTGGGCACACCACTATGGAGTATGACCCCCCTTTGCAATCTTAATTGCCTATGGCTCCTTAGGGAGGGTTGAGGTCTTATGAGCCCCTCCCTATGATGAAATGATGTTGGGCTTTCCATCTTTTAGTTTTAGTTTTAATCAAGAGATAATATTACAAAGGGAAATTGTGAAGTTTCCCTCACATTAAATACCAGCCCCTTCCTCGGGTTGAGAACCATTGGATAAAGACCATCCCTCATCTTTTTATTTTATTTTTTTCCTGCTTCAAACTTCATGATCCTGTGGCCTTTGAGTGAGGCTTGTTGCAAATTCTAGACTTTCCATCTTCTCAGGTCAAGGGATCTGGCTCATGGGCCAGGATGCATATTGATGTTACATTTTGAGATGAATATTTTAATGGTTTTCAGGCTGAAGAGCTTCCCCAAGTTCATTGGCAGTCTTTTAAACCTCCCATGAGGCAAACCCCCTTGGGTGTCTCTGTCTATCTCCTCGATGCTACAGTAATCACTTGCCTTCCAATGGTGACATTTAATCCAGTCTGCTTTGGCCTCTCAGATGATCTCAGGACCAAAGCTATTGCACTTCTTTCTCATCTCATACTAAAACTCAAGTTCCCTTGGTACGGGCAGTTTCAATTAGCTAGAGTTCAGGAGGAATGTCACCTGACTTAATTAATTCATACAGATCTGCGACTGACCAAAAGCACCCTTAGAGATGAATTTCCTCTTGTGGCATTTATACTTCCTTTCTCTGGGTTCTCATAGGTACTGTAACAGCTACAGAGCCCAGAGAGGGCAGAGGAAGGAGAGAAAAGCTGTAGGCTATTGGCACTGGCTGATTTTCTTATAAGATAATCTGCTTGTGTAAGCATAGGACTTCCTTATTTGAGACAACACAAAGATTATTCCTGGTCACATTGAAGTACAGCTATGGACTGCATTAACAATTATAATCATATCAATTTAAAACTTTGAGGTGCTCTGTGCTATTCTTTGGAAATGTTGAATCAGGTAGACTTGAATAATAAAACCTGATTTCTATATTGAGTTTACTTCAGAATGGGAGATGGGCAGCTGTGGTGGTAGGCAGTGGGGGATGGGAAGGGCTTGCTGGGCAGCTAGTCCAGAGAGGTGAGGGTACCCAGGCATCATAAATCCTTGCTCACAAGGAAATAGGAGTAAAGCATCTATCTGAGGCTTGGAGCTGGGATTCTAATCCTGAAAAGAAATGGGTGCTACTGAAATATAGACTTGAAAATCTGCAAAGCTTGGACTAAGGAGAAAATGAGGATTGTCAGAGTGAAGACCCTGTGGAGGGAGCGGGCACAAAGATGCTGAAGACCCAGCTTCAGCCACAGAGCCCAGATACCTGGTCAACCCTAGGCCCGCTTGCTGCAAAGACGCTTGCTCCATATCTGGTCAGAAAACACAGGCATTTCCTGTCACAACTCAGGTGTGTCTGACAACCCTGCTGCCTCCACAGAACTCAGCCTCTTTGGGGGGTGCACAAGAGAGCACACAGCGGCTAAGTGTTATCAGATCATCACAAACAACGTTCTCCAAGAACTGTGGGAAGCAGGGATCAGAGGAGGTGACCTCTGCCTTCAGGCACTTAGGAAAGGTTCTCATAAAGCAAATCCTCCCGGGACTGGAAGAGTAAGGAAAAGGAAAGATGCATCAAACAGAAGAAGTGCAGGAGGCTGGGGATCAAGGGTTAGAAAACAAGCTTGTCTGGGTAGGACATACTTCCTGGGATGAAAGTGTACAACTCCCCTACTGAATGTGCTGGGAATTTGTGCCTTTCCCTCTTGGATGCAAAACTTGGAGGGGGATGAATTTGAGCAATAAAGTTTTATTAGTACAGAAAACTCAAGTTGGAGACGACATGACCAGCATCCCACATCAACAAGCTTTTAGGTTGCCTTGGGCTGTTGGCTGTGTTCATGTTCATTCTCATAGAAGCACCAGGAGGAATAAATAATGTTGGGGGTGGAGGGGGTGGTGATGGGCAGAATCAGACAGTAGGCAACAGATACTAGGATCTAAATACTTTGTTAATTTAACTAATGAAGTGGTTACTTCTTATTTGGTGTGTGTGTGTGTGTGTGTGTGTGTGTGTGTGTGTGTGTGTGTGTGTGTTTTAAAAGGCTGGTTGGGCTGAAAAGATGGCCCAGTGGGTCAAGGAACTTGTTGCCAAGCTTTAAGGCCTTAGGAGTACCAGCACCTTGCTCTTGGACTACCAGCCTCCAGAAGTGTGAGACAATAACTATTGTTTGAGGAAATACCTCCATGAGCTCTGTAAGGCAATTTTTTAGTGATCAATGAGGGAAGGCCCAGCCCATGGTGGTGGTACCATCCCTGGGCTGGTGGTCCTGGGTTCAGTAAGAAAGCAGGCTGAGCAAGCCATGGGAAGCAAACCAGTAAGCAAGCCAGTAAACATGGCCTCTGCATCAGCTCCTGCCTCTGGGATCCTGCCCTGTTTGAGCTCCTGTCCTGACTTTCCTCAGTGATGAACAGCAATGCTGAAGGGTAAGCCAAATAAACCCTTTCCTCCTCAACTTGCTTTTTGGTCATGGTGTTTCATCACAGCAAAACCCTGACTAAGACTGTGGATCAATATACCATAGATCATCCCACTTCTCTTCCAGGTAGAATCTGTTTTAAAAGATGCCTAGAAGAGGGTCTGTCAGCACATATATGTTGCTGTATTGGTGGAGAGACGTCTTCAAGAGAGATTTCCAGAGGTAGAATGGCTGAGCATAAATGCAAGTGTACATAATGATTTTTATTTATTGGATATCAACACATTTCCCCCTAGATGGGTCCTATCAATTTTCATTCTCCTCAGAAACATTGTAGAGTCTACATACCCACAACCAGTCAAAGAGAATATGTGGTCATGTTTTGAAACTTTGGCCAGTCTCACAGAGGAAAATGGTGTCTCGGGAATATTTGAAATTTTCTAGTTATTATTGAGTTTGAATATTTTTCTGTTTGTCCATCAACCATCAGTGGTAGATTTGATTTCTCAAATTGTTAATTTATGCTCTTTTCCATTTTTCTACTGTATTTTATCCCTCGCCACATAGAATTTTTTTAAAAAAATTATTTATTTTTAAGTTATGTGCATTGGTGTTTTTTGCCTGCATGTATATCTGTAAAGATGTCAGATTCCTTGGAACTGGAGTTAGAGATAGCTGTGAGCTGCCATGTAGGTGCTGGGAATTGAACCCAGGTCCTCTAGAAGAGCAGTCAGTACTCTTAACCACTGAGCCATCTATATTAGTGATAATAGTCCTTTGTCTATGGCATATATAGTATTTTTCCAGTTTTGCTGCTGACTTTATATAACAATTATTACTAAACATGCTTTTAAAATCTTCTTTTTTACTCTCATGGGTTCAGATTCGTGAGGCTTTCCTTTATTGACTGTAGATGCGAATCAGAGAAACCAAGTTTTCTCCTGTGCCAAGATTAACCCCACCTCACCTCAGCTTGGATTTCTAGGTAGGGCAGGATTTGGAAATGAACCATCTGTCTCTCTCACTGTCTCATGGGATCCATGTGACAGTCCAGCACATCTCCAATTATTTAGAAGCAATTTTCACAAGACTCTGCTGTTCAAATATGCAGCCAGCTACTGTCTGTAATCTACCTTCAAGGGCTCCAGACAAGGCATGTAGCCCCCAGGAAGTGTTGTTCTTTGAACTGGAAGACACCTTAGAAATGCTGTTCTTTGAACCTGAGGACACCTCAGGCTTCTAATATAAAGAGTTGTTCAGAGAGAGCAGCTAAATGTGTTTCTGTGCACGTGAGGAATGGAGTCAAGGAGGTTGATTGATGAGACAGGAAGCAAACAAAGGCTTTTTCTTAACCTACGCTGCTGAGTCTCTACGCCGAGTGGTAGAACCAGAAGATATACTGAGCTTTTCTTAAAGAAAAGTTGACCCAGCACTTGAAAGGCAGTGCTCTTTAAGCCCTGCTCAATCCTCTAATCTCTTTCTGTTTCCTCCTTCATCAAATTAGGGAGGCCAGGTGGAGTTTCGGTGATTACATCAAGTGTTGAGTTAGGTCATTCCTTCAGTTTCAGTACTTAACATCTTCCAGGCAATTAGAAAAAACAAAAACCACTGCCTCCACCTCACGAACACTCACTATCTGGAAGGTTGTGGATATTGATAAGCAAGTCCTGCCACTAAATCTCTACTCTCTGTTGACCCCCGCCCCCACTCCAATGGGGTCTTGCTATGTAGCCCAGACCGGCCTCAATCTCAGGGTCCTTTTCTTGCCTCCGTCTCCCCATAACATGTGATTCCCATATGACTCAGTGGGGCTGAGGGAGGCCCCAGCAGCTACATTTCTGCTGCAGATCCACGTTGAAGAGCAGGGCTGGATCATTCTGGAAATCAAGTCTGTGGATGTACTGGTTGCTCAGCATCAACTATAGAACCCATGAATGCTTATCCCAAGACTGGAGGGCTTCCCTTAAATAGCTTCTTTAAATATTACATATAAGGGGCAGGAGAGATGGTTCAGCTGTTGAGAGCACTTGCTACTCTTGCAGAGAACTGGATTCCCAGCACTCAGGTTAGGCAGCTCATAACTGCCTCTAACTCTAGTTCCAAGCGATCTGACCCTCTCTTTTGGCCCCCACAGGTACTACACACCTGGGGTGCACATACATATATGCAGGCAACTATTCCTAAACTAAAAATAAATCTTATTTTGTTGTTTGCTTTTTCAAGACAGGGTTTCTCTGTGTTAAGGACCACTCACAAGTTTTCTCATGATTTTTTTTTCACTCTCTATCTGTTATGAACCTTAGATATCAGCATACTGTCTTGTCCACATTGAATGAGGAGATCTCACTGGTGGAAACCATGCAGGTTAATCTATGAAAAACTATATAATTGCAGAAACCCATAAAGCATTGCAGTTACATTGTATTTTGGTCATTCAAATAATCTTTGTCTTCAAGTTCCTGGCGCTTTTACAAATGTCCTCGCTCAGAAAAAGGTGGGAAACCAATGAAACTGATAGACTTCTAGAAGTAAAGATGATTTTTCAGATATTGCTCATGAGATCGAAGATGCTGATAACTGCTTCTGATGATTCTGGAGACGATTCTCCCGATTCTCCTGACAGTGACATTATTAGACCTGGAAGGAAACCAAGGCAGCGATGCTTTCAAGAGATTCCCATACTGATGAAGCTCCTGAGAATTGTTGGTTTTAATTGGCACACTACCACACTTCCAGATGTTTGAAGGTCATACCGGGGCCACTACATTTTTATCTCAGTGTGGTTCTGTACTCTCTGTGACCAGTCTCTTTTTTTGGTGATGAATTGTTTGAGATGTACAAAGAGCTGTCCAACCATCATGATCAAACTGCAGTCAAACTCAAAACACCATCTAGAACACTGAAGAGGTCTCCAGTTACACAGAAGGACATCAAGAAATTCCTTGGCCTGATTATTCTGATGGGTCAAACAAGAAGATATAGGTTGGAAGACTATTGGTCAACAGATCCTTTGATATGTACCCCTATATTTCCACAGACAATGAGTCACCATAGATTTGAGCAAATATGGACATTCTGGCATTTCAATGATAACACCAAAATGGACAGTCACTCGGGGAGACTTTTCAAGATCCAGCCTGTGCTGGATTATTTCTTCCATAAATTTCGAACAATATACAAACCAAAGCAACAGCTGTCTTTGGACAAGGGAATGATTCCATGGAGAGGATGGTTAAAATTTCCCACATACAACCTAGTGAAAATAACAATTATGGTTGACTTGTTCGGATGGTGTGTGGGAGTGACGCCGGCTCTGTCTGTAATATGGAGATATACACCGCTGAAAGAGAGATCGCAAGAAACTGTTCTTTCAGTCCTTGGACCCTGTCTTGGCAGATGGCACCATATTCACCGGGATAATTATTACAATACTACATCTACTGCTGAATTGCTGCTACAGAACAATACTAGAGTCTGTGGGACTGTTAGGGAGAGTAGAGGTTTACCGCCAAATTTGAAAATGAAAACGTGAAGAATGAAGAAAGGTGACATAATACTTTCCAGAAAAGGTGATGTTCTTCTCCTAGCATGTAAAGACAAGCAAGTTTGTTCAAATGATATCAACAGTCTGTGACACTTCTGTCTCCACAACAGGAATAAGAAAGAAAAAAAAGGAAAATATTATAAAACCGACCTGCGTTAAGGAATATAACGCCCACATGGAAGGCGTTGACCATGCAGATCAATTCCTTACATGGTATCCATGCTAAGAAAAACAGCGAAATGGACAAAAAAAAGTAGTGCTGTCCCTTATAAACTGTGGACTTTTCAACTCCTTTGGAGTGTACAACATCCTCAGTCCACAAGCAAAAATGAAGTGTAAATGGTTTCTGCTATCGGTGGCGAGAGACTGGATAATGGATGACAATTATGAAGGCTTTCAGGAACCAGAGATACATCTGTCCAGCCCTTCCTCTGGGGGTGCAAGGAGAGCACCTCTGTAAAGATCCACCCAAAAGGCGATCAGGTGATTTGAAGCAGCGTGAACCTACCTGTATTTCAGCAAGTGGAAAGAGAAAATTTCCTATGAGAGCATGCAGAGTTTGTGCTGCCCGTGGAAAAAGGAAATCTAGACACTTATGAAAATTTTGTTTGGTCCCTCTTCATAGAGGAAAATGTTTTATGAAGTACCATACGTTAAAAAAGGTACTAGGAACTTTAATTGTTTAATTAGTTTAATTGTCTAATTGTTTTTATAAATAAAAATGTTATAATTACTGAAAAAACAACACCTAAAGTGCATTATCATCTGTAATTATGATGATTTAAATAATGTGCAGTTTGCCCAAAAATGTGCAGTCCCTGGAGTATGTCTTAAGAGATTTCTATTTTCTATGCAATGTGTTAAAACCACACATTTTTTTTCTGTTTATTTGTTTTTTTAACTCCCCCTCCCCGTCCATCTGTCCATCTAGAGAAAGCCTGGCTCACATCTTTGGAATCCAACTCCACAGCCTGGGGCAGCCCCTGGGGGCAATCTGTTCTGTGGCTCTGACAAGCTCTCTTCAGGAGTGGTACATCTTCTGGTCCCTGTTATCAGTGTTCTCTGCAGAATCTGTCTGATGGGGCTTGGAATGGACCTTCACTTACACTTTCAAGTGGAGACCCTCTGGAAGGCCCTCCATCCCCTCATCAGCAACAAAACACCAGGAGTCCTATTAACATGACTCAAACCCAGGGCTGCCCTGGCGGTGTCTTAGGATGACCCACAGGCAGCCACTGCATTAGCCGAGGAGCTGTTCTGCTGGTTTTGATCCAACGTGTGATTAGCAGTTAATGGGCCTTGACAGACATCTTTACTTATTACTCTCGCAGATCACTGTTGTCTTGATATTGATCTTTCCCAATTTTCTTCAGTGTCCTTTGAAATGCTCAGAACACTGCCACAGCAGGGGCAACTCGTGGCCCGCAGCATTTGCTTTGTTTAAAACTCATTTCCTTTTGCAATTAATGTAGTGTACGTTTCATTGTTATTGATATTTGCTTTGCTTTGCTTTCAGGCCAGAAGCCTGAACTAAATAAGGACATGCTGTTTTAAAGGCAGCTGGCAGATAGATGAGAAGCTAGTTTGAAAGTAAGTTCAAAACTGCTGTTCAAAATGTTAGTGCCAGGCTCATTGTATTTATTGAGACGTTTTTTCTCGATTCAGTAATGGGGTGGGGAGTCGGAAGAGGGTTGATTTGGAAATTTTAGAAAGTTGGTAAATTAATCCAAGGGTGGTATTTTGTAGATGGGAATGCATTTGGCTTCAGGTAGTTCTGGAGGACTATGTGTTCAGACAAGATGAGCTAAGGAACATTATAGTTTGATGTGGAGTGATTATGCCTTTGATCCCTGCGTTCAGGTTGAGGCATGCAATGCTAAGTGCCTTTGGGTGCTGGCTCTTAGAGAAGACATAACGTGAAGAACACATTGCTGGGCTTTAGGGTGTCAAGGTATAGGGGTGGAGTCAAGTGACTCAGAGAGGATGCTTCTCAGAAGGGAGTGAGGGGCCAAGGTGTCTCCCTTCTGTTGCTGCGCTATGAACTCTGTCGAAAAGCAACTCACAGGGGGAAAGAGTTCATTTGGTTTCACCTCCAGGTCACAGCCCATCATGGACAGAAGTCAGGGCAGAAACCGTGGAGGCACACCACTTACTGGGTTGCTCTTAGGCACATGCTTAGCTCACTTCTTTCTTAGACAGCTCAAGATCTCCTGCTCAGGGAATGATGTTGCTCATGGTAGGCCGAGCCTTCTTACATCAATTAATAATCAAGACACTGCCCCACTGACATGTCTACAGGCCAAGCTGAGCCGGGCAATCCCTAGACTAAGAGTCCCTTCTCAGGGGACTTTAGATTGTGTCAAATTGGCATTCAGAACCAAACAGGGCATAATGTTAGACCACAGGCAAATAACTACATGAAATCAAAGCATGACAGCACCGTGCCGTTTCAATAAGCCTCACTGGGGCCCACATGACCTTTGTCTTTGGGAGATCTTACCATTGTTGCCTTGGCACCTTGTGACATCAAGCTGGCTTATGTATTGGGTCACTCTAAAACCATGTGTCTTTGAACTGGAGACTTCTTCTGGAAGAGGCAAAGTGACCCAGGAAGAGACGGGTAGAAGTGGCTGACACATGCGTCACTCTATACACTCCCTTGGAAGTGTTAGCTGGAGGATCCATGTACATTTTACCATTCCTCCTCTAGAGTGGACATTTAATTTGGCCTAGAGCAGAATAGCTGAAGTGGATGGCTTCTGTGTAGACTTGGCGGTATTAAGTCAGGCAGGTTTCACAAATGTTGCAAACGTAACTCCAGGGAAAGGAGAGATTCAACCAGCCCTATGCATTTATTATGTCTTTACTTTGCTGTGAAGAAAACAATCTCCATGGAGTTTTAGGAGAGAACATTGCAGCTCTGGATGGCTGAGCTGTCAGTGAATTCTTTCTTCAGAACAATGTTCTCATTGGAGAAGCCTCATCTGCAGTCTATTTTGGATACAATAAAAGAGTTTCATGGCTTGAATATAGCTAAAGACTCTCTCACATAGTAACC
>CABHPH010141954.1:53950-64249 GCA_902168325.1 Peromyscus nudipes | reverse complement strand
TTTTCCTTTTTTTTTTTTGGTTTTTCGAGACAGGGTATCTCTGTGTAGCTTTGTGCCTTTCCTGGAGCTTACTTGGTAGCCCAGGCTGGCCTCGAATTCACAGAGATCCGCCTGCCTCTGCCTCCTGAGTGCTGAGATTAAAGGCGTGCGCCACCAACGCCCGGCCTGCTTTTCCTTTTTAAGCTGTATTTCAGAATAATCAAATAACTGGTGGCCAACAAAACTGTATTTATGTATTTAGGAATATATAAAAAAAATAAAAAAAGAAGCCATGGATTTGAGAGAAAGCAAGAGGAGGTACAAGGGAGGTTTTGGAGGACAGAAAGGGAAGTGGGAAGTGCTGGAACTATGCTATAAACCAAAAAATAAATGTTAAAAATCTTAAAAATTACTCTATAAATGAATTTGAACTAATCAACGTGGGACGGGTGACAGCATTAGGACATTTTTGTTCATAACTCCTGGAGAAAATCATCAATATTTGTAAGAAATACACTAAGTATATTATACACACACACACACACACACACACACACACACACACACACACAAAATACACTAAGTGAAAGGCTGATGTGAATTTTACTAAAAGACCCAAGTGATCACAACCAAGTTGACAGGGGCACAGGCAGATTCACAGCTAGTTTTAAACCTGTGGTATCTGAAGGGCCTTTCACAGGATGGGTGAGTCAAATGGCCCCATTGCCTGGTTGGCTAATACTGACTTCATTGTCTCAAAAAAATTAAAAATTAAAAAAAAACTGACTGTAAAGAATCATGTGTGTGGAATATATGCTATGAAAGAATTAAACATCCTGAAAGCAAAAGGAAGAAATGAAGCTGGGGGGGGGGGGACTTAAAAAGAACAAAGATAAAAAATTACATACAACTTTTCAGAAAGAAACATTTAAGCAAGAGTAAAGTATTTAGTTTTAATTGAGAGATCTAGCAACCTAGAGCTGTGTGAAATTACCCTTTGAAAGTGAAGGAAAAACGAAGTCCTCAATAACGGAGAGGCTATATTACCGACATATCTACTTTACAATAAATGGCTAAAGTCTTAGGGATGAAAGAAAATGATGAAGGTCAGAAACACGTTCACATGAAAAAACTTTTGTCCAAGAAGGAAACAGTTGAGTAAAATCAAGACTATCATTATTTTACTTCTAGTTAATTGAGTTTTGTTTTGTTCAAAATATAAAAAATGCGTTCTATTCAGTGTGTGCCTATGCACATGCTCACAAGTGTTGCTAGGGAAGGAAATGGATGGGAGAGACAGCCTGGGGTTATCTTGTTACTTTCATGCATTCACCTAACTCCACTAAAACAACAAACAGCAGAACAACGGGAAAGACAGAGCATGGCAACAAACACAGCCGCGGAGAGAACAGTAGCGAAAGCGACCAGGGTTGGTGCAGCTGCATCAAGCATCAGTATTCCAGATGCAGTAACTGAAAGCAAAGATTGTCAAAGTCAATTAAAGCATAAACCCCAGGCTTATGAGCCGGCTCATCACGTAAAGGCTGACAAGACACACATGGTGGAATGGGCAAACCGATTCTGCAAAATGTCCTTCCCACGTGTATTCCATGGTACTTACACACCCCCATACACACTCACACACAAAATCAATGTGAAATTTTCTACTAAATCTCAACTGACTGTTATCTATAAAAAATTCACTCTAAATATCTATCAGTTTAAAGTAAGTTGATGGAGAGAGGCATGTAATGCTACTGTATAAAGTGGAGTTTTCCTCACCAAATGCATAAAGTGAGGACATGATATTCCAAAGTATGGCCTACGGGAAGGTGTTTACTGTAGCTGTGAGGGAAAGACAGCCAGAGGCATCTGTAAGAGTCCAGAGCAGGGAGAGAAAGGCATCCACTGAACATAGCCAGTAGACTGAACTGGCCCATGAGAGGAGAGAGAGTGGGAGAGAGCAACAGAGGAAGGAAAGAGAGAGAGAGAGAGAGAGAGAGAGAGAGAGAGAGAGAGAGAGAGAGAGAGAGAGAGAAAGCAGGCCAAGAGGACCCAGAGAGCTCATGGCTGAGATGGCAGGGTTATATAGAATGAGAAGGTGGAGGAAGGGAAGGCCTGGAGCTGGAGAAGTTTAGGGTAGGGAGCAAGGTGAGAAGAGCCACAAGTAGTTGAAAAAGCCTGGAGGCCAGCAGACACATTAGCCATTTGTCCTGAGCTTCATTTGGGCCTGATAGTTACTACAGTGACAGTAGCCTAAGACTATAGCAGAGACCTAACAGCACAGAAAGTTATTGGGGATAAAGAAGCCATTACCTAATAACAGAGGATGCTCCAAGAAAATCAAACAGTCCTTTCAGGTGTATATATTCAATAACAAGACATAAAACAAAAACAGAATTTCAAAGAGAAGTGGATGATGCCACTATGACAGAATTCAATACCCTCTGTCAAAAGTGGACAAGCCCTCAAGCAGAAATCAGCAAGAACATAGTAGAGTTCAACAACACAATCAGGCAGCCATAGCTAACTGAGATCTGTAAACTATTTCAGTCCATAGCAGCAGAATGGATGCTTTGAGCTCACTTGGGACATTTGCTGAAATTGACCACATTAATCCCAACTCAACAAATGCAAGCTGGGTATAGAGGCTCACATCTATAATCTCAGCACCTGGGAAGTTCAGATGAAAGGATTACAGTAAATTTGAGGTCAGCCTGGGCTACATAGTGAAATTTTATCTCAATAAAAACAAACAACAACGATAAGTTGAAAGAGGAGAAATCATGTAATGTCCACTATCAGACCACCACTTAAACTAGAAATGGATAATACAGAGATAACTGACGTGTGGCTCAGTTGATGGAGTGTTTGCTTAAGATTCTAAAAGCCCTGGCTTCCATCCCAGCACCACATAAAATTAAGTGTGGTAAGGCATGTCTGTGATCCCAGCAGTGGAGTGGTAAAGGTAGACCAGGAGTTCAAGGTCATCCTTAGCTACTTAGCAAGTTCAAAGCCAGCCTGAGATACGTGACACCCTATCTCAAAAAGAGAGTAAGAAAGAGAAGATGTGACTTCCTTGCCTTCAGGATGAAAACTGAGAATTCTGTAGAGACTCTGCTAAGGAATCCTGTAAGCCTCCTTACGTGATTAAGTTGCTTCCTTACAACCACACTCTGTCTAAAGTGTACAAGCAACTATGCCTTCAGCTCTTCATTTCCTGACGAGGAATGCTCTGCCACGTGGAACTTGTAAACAAACGTGGAAGCTTTTCCCCGTTTATATTATGTCGAATTAACTACTGGACTCCTGCTGGATCCCAAGAGGATGGAGGTGGGGTTTTTCCACTCGCATAAATGCTCCAAATAGGTCTATGTCTTAATTAATGATCTTCCAGCTCAGAAAGCACAAGGTTAAATGTATTCACTGGTAAATTCTGGTAAACATTTGAAAGAGAAATATCAGTACCTCACCATCTCTTTGCAGAGACTAATAGGACTGAAGGAATGCTTCCTAACTCATACTAGGAGGCTAGCATCTTCCTAAAACAAAAACTAAACAGAAACAAAGACAGCATGTGTCCTCCACAACTAGATCTCGGTGGACAGCCACACCACTCACTCTAGAGATTCTTTTTCTGTAAAAGTAAATACTCAGAAGCAACAAAACAGAACAAAAAGAAAAGGAAAAAAACTAGCTATAGAAAAAGCACAGCCAAGACCAAAACTGATAAAACGTGGAGCAATGTTGCTCACCATTGTCAGTCTGAGATATGTGCAGTGCTGTGAGCTACACTGGCCATGGCATTGACCCAACCTCAGGATTGAAACAGAAGCACCATCTTGTTTCTTCTTCTCACTGAACTAGTCATTCCTTTCAACCACAAAGCTTGAAAGAGTAAATAAGAAAAAACGAAGGTACTAGATCAAAGCACCCCTAATGCCTGTCCCCAAAATAGAGTTGGTAAGGGTTCCTGCTATTGTTTTTTGAAGTTGTCAAAAGCAGCAAGGACTTGCCTCCAGCAGACCGGGCCTTCTTTTTTCATTTCTTGAGTATGTGTCTGTATTTACATTAAGATATAACCCTAATACTACACGTCTACCTGAAGTATACAATCGGGAGGATTTTGACTATTCTCCAAGTCCTGTGGCAAAGCCACCACGCAACTCCAGAACATTCAGTATCATCTGTTACTCTCCACCCTACTCCTTTCTCCAAGAGCCAGTGGCGATCACTGATCTACTTTCTATCCTAGGAATTTACCAGTCCTAGACATATATATCAATAAAATCACATAACATATGGCTCTTTGTGTCTGGTTTCTACTTAATATCGTCAAGACCTAGCATATTATAGCATGCCTGAGTACTTCGCTGATTTCCGGGAGTGAATAGCGTTCCATCGTGTTGATGCAGCACACTTGTTCAGCCACTTACTGATCAAGGGAACTATTTCTGTTCTGTTGCACAATTATGCACAATGCCGCTATGAGCATTCAAGTACAAGCATTTGTACAAGCATGTTTTCAATTTGGGAGAAACATGCCACGCAGAAGAAGTATTGGGTCATGTAGAACTCTATGTTTTGTTCACTTTTTGAGGAGCCAACGTATGTTTTTCAAAGCAGATGCTCCAGTCTTCCCTCCTAACAGCAATATCCAAGGCTTCCAGTTTCTACACTTTCTCACCAACATTTGTCATTGTTCGTCTTTTTTTTTTAACTATATCCATCCTTGCCATTGAAGTGATAGATACCTCAATGTGGTTTCAATTTGCATTTCCCTATTTAATGATATTGGGCCTCTTTTTAACAAGCTTAATGACCACTTGTGTGCCTGCGTTGGAGACATCTCTAACACTTTGTCCCATTTTTAACTAAGCTCGTATTCCCTTTATTAACAGTCCTTTATCTAGGACACAAGACCTTTCTCAGATGTGTGGACCAGCACAGCATTCTAAGGGGGTCTTCTCACTCTCTTGCAACTGACCTCTGGAAGACAGGTATTCAACTGCATTTAAATAGTGATCATTTTTTTCCTTATTTCTTCAACTTCTGGTGTCATGTATAACTACTGCCTAATCCAAGGTCACAAGGACTTATGTATGGGCGTGTGTGCATGCCTGGGGTGTGCATGCATGTGTGCATGCATGTGTGCATGCATATGTGCATGTGCATGTGTATGTTTCACCCCTGAGCATTCTCTGTTTCCAGATCTCACTCTAAGCTAATTTTACATGGTGTGAGGCCAAGGTCTAACATCATTCCCTTGGCAGTTTTCTTTCTGTGACACCTTCAGGCTGATTTTGTGAAGCTGCAGCCCTCACACTATTTCCTCAGAGAAGCCACAGCTTCAAGGTAAGAAAAGGCAGATACTGTGTTTAATAAAACAGAATTACTGTTTAAACCATGGAAAAGAGAAAGTACCATCTGAGGAGGCCAGGCTCAACAGAGGTTCACTTTCTACAGCTGAGATCTATCTGCTCTAATTTTTCTTTGATTCCAGATCTACAGGGACAGTACTTGGGGAGCTGGTGAAGAGCCTGTGCTTTCAAGTCAGACTCCATCTCTCTCAAATCCAACTCCATCTCTCTCAAATTACAGTCCATCTCTCTCAAACCACACTCCATCTCTCTTAAGTCAGACTCCATCTCTCTAGTCAGACTCCATCTCTATTCTATTCTCAAGCCATGTGACCTGGAGTCAGATTATTCTCTATGTGGCAGATTCTTCTCATCTTAAAACAATGATTTAAAAATAGAATATTTTCATAGACTTAGAAGGATCATATGAGTTAGCATAGACAAAGTTCTCAGAGCAGTGCCTGGGACACCAAACATCCAGTATATGTTGGCTATTATTATCAGTAAAGGTCTCATCCTACTAATCCTAGGGGTACAGTTTCCAAAGAAACATGTATCTCAAAATAAAGCAGCACAGAGCTTTGATGGATGATATGGTTACTATGACAACACCTCCTTTTCTCCCAGGTGGTTTCCTCAAATACAGAGCCTTAGAGCTTCCTAATCTAGGACCATATGATGCTGATGGTCACCACTGACAAGTATACAAATCACTAATTTTTTTAACATGGCCTTGTAGTCTGAAGTTTTCCTGTGTCCTGCCCAGTCCCATAGCCGCTGATAAAATAATTAGACAGAGGCTTATATTAATTACCAATTCTATGGCCTATTGACTCAGGCTTCTCACTAGCTAGATCTTACAACTTAAATTAACCCATTCCTATTAATCTGTATGTTGCCACATGGCTGTGATGTTACCAGTCTGTTGGTATCTTGTTGCTCATTTCTCCTTTCCCTATCTCTCTTGCATTTTCCTGCCTGGCTCCATCCTGCCCTGCCATAGGCCAATGAAGCTTTATTTATCAACCAATCAGAGCCACACATATTCACAGCCTACAGAAAGACATCTCACAGCACTTCCCTTTTTCTGTCTAATCAAAAAGGAAGGTTTTAACTTTAACATAGTAAAATTACACATTATAGAACAGTTATCAAGTAAGAATTGCAGTTACACTATCTAGTCTATTTGTATTTGGCAAACTTAAAGAAAATATTCTATCATCTATCCTATATTTGTGAGTCTAAAGTTTCACATCTAATTTATCTTTTATTATGACTAAGGAAAACTATAATTATAACTATCTAGTCTTTAACTCCATCAAAGATCCCAGAAGGATATAATATTACCTAAGTAAACAGGAAGTGCATTGCAAGCAACTTCCATAATTCTAGAAATGACAGAGATAGCTGGCTGCCTGGACAGTCACTCAAAGTTCCTCTGAAATGTTGGGGCATCCATCTTCAGCCCACAGGTCTAGAGTCTCTCAGCTGCTTCTCCCTGTGTCCTGCAGAGTGTCTGGCAGTCTCCTCTGTGAAGCAGGAACCTGAAGGACCATTTTGCCTTGTTTTGACAAAATTCAGTGGTCATTTTCCTATGGGCCCTGTATGTCCAGTTTATACAACATATTATCAAGTAGTACAGGCAAAAGCAGTTTCTTGCCCAAATAGCCAGTTTTGCCAAGAAGAAGATAAACTCCATATGGAGTGTCTTTGATGCCCATCTTCCTCTTTGAAGTAAATTGGTGCTGCCAGGAGCAGACATGTCTCACTGTCCAGAAAAGTCTGTTTTAAAAACATTTTAAATGCCATATTCTGTAAGTCTTTGAAGTGTTTGAAGATTACCTACCTAACTGAAATTTATCTGTGTGTATCTAGAAAACTTAACTAAATAGATGACTAATTATTAATCGGTATTTCCCAACTATACACTACAATTTCAAATGAGCTGCACAAACATAATACCCCAAACAGGAGTAGAAATATATACAATATAACAAAATCAACTTCAAATCTGCATCAATCAACCAAAATCCATAGCAATGTAAAACATTTTAAACAAGTTGCTGTTCCTTAAAAGCAGATTTAATAATCTACCCTTTCATCCTATCATATCTATAATATCCCCCTTTCTTCTTTAGAAAGAGATTGCATTTATAATCAGCCGCCTTTAAATAAAAATAAACATTTATAAACAATATTTTGGGAATTTAGGTGTAGCTTCTCATACTACTTCAGAACAACACATATTCACAGCGTACAGAAAGACATCCCACAGCATAACCTCAAGATAGTATTGTCTTCATAAAGAACCAAAAGGTAAACGTTAGCACTGGTCCCTTGGTCTCTCCTCTCCTCTAGTTCAGAAGACCTGCCTCTAGCTGGTATCCTCAAGATCTGAATTTGGGCTCAATACATTCAACTCCACCTCAGCACAGTCTTCAAGAGGTGTAGCTTCCCATTAAATTGGCTTAGTTGAACTACCATGGCTGCTCTGCCTCCTATCATAATGCTGCTTTTCCTAGACATACAAAGAGTTCTTGACCCACTTTTGGGGTCAATACTTGCCACACTTTTTACACAAATTCCCGTGGACTTTAGGGGGTGCCACCAGCACAGAGAGACACTCACTTTCTCTTTTGTTTTCCACAAAGCAGAATATTTACCTAAGACAAAACTCAGGTACCCAACTTCCCATGTCACATATACACACACTTAAATGTCCCCAAGAATCGTTGTAATGGATGGGTTCTTTATAGTGCTTTGTGCTATTACTTTCAGGTCATTTAGCAGTAATGACAGAGATCCCTTTACAGGGTCAGAGAATTCATACCTCTGTTTCATTTTCGTTGTGGTTTGGGGTTTTGTTTGTTTGTTTTGTTTCTGTTTTTATTTGTTTGTTTGTTTTTAAATGTTCCAAATTTTTAGAAAATCCTCTTCTACTCATATAAACATGCATGATAAACAAGGATTGTCATTTATGCTGTCAATCCCTAATGACCCCAGTCTGGAAGTTTTCTTTTTAAAAATTACAAACAGTACAGAATATTTTTCTGCCTGATGTCCTAACTGTTCCCTCTGTCCCTGTCCCTTTAGTGACCAAGATAACTTTTAATATTAGCATATGCAAATTATAATTAGATGGGGAAATTTTCTGGGATCCAATCATGTACAGGGTGATGGCCCTGTCAGCCCAACTCCAGAATTTGCTTAACCAGGAGAACACTGCCTCTTTCCTCACAAAAGTCCAACTACTTATCTATTGTGCTGCTGTGGCTCAGAAGAGTTTTCAATTCCTTCCAGGGCTGGGGGTGTGAGCTCAATGTAGAGTGCTGGGCTAGCACACAAGGCCCTGGGTAAGTTCCCCAACATGTGAGAAAAAATAACCAAATTCCTGCCAGGCTCTCTTTTCTACCTGTAAACACACATCACGTGTATTTGAGTGTTCTTACCGTTCTATAAACCGAAGCTGGTATGTTGGGCTTGCCCACTCACCTGATGTGCCTCAGCAGAGGGCAACACAACACTTGTGCAGGTTCTGGTACACCTACTCTTCTCCTCCTTGGACGCCACTTGTGAGTCACTTTAATTCAAACACCACTCCCTCTGTAAACAGTCCAATTTCATCCCAGAGCCTGGGCCAAGACAGAACAGCCTCAGTTCTACCTTAGAAGCCTGCCTTGTTTAAGAAAACACATTTTCTCCTTCCACACAGAATCCACTAAGAATATACTGAGGCCTTTCTAAGCTAATAACATGAGAAAACTATGAAGTGAGGGGAGGCTCCAGGGCCTATACCAGCAGGTCAGCCCACCCTCAAAAGTGTCTTTCTCCGCCATTTTCCTATCCTTACTCTCCCACACAGCTGCTTTAAGACTTAATTTCTTCAGTCTCAATAAGCAAGCACGCGCGCACACACAAACACACACACACACACACACACACACACACACTTAAGCTGAGGATTAGTGTAATTCTGAGTATTAGTATAATACTTTGTGACAAAAACTTTGTATTAAGGAGTTACTTCTCGGGTCAAGTGAGGATCCCTGCATTCAGCCTCCTACAGCTAAAGAGCATGAGCCAAATAAACCAACACTGCCCACCCCACCCCACTCCCAAAAAAAATTACACTAGAGAGAAAAAGGAACTGGGAAGATGGTTCAGTTGGTAAAGGGCCTACCACGCAGGCATCAGGACCTGAGCTGGTCCCCAGAGCCCACATAAAAGAGACAGTCACAGTGGCACATGCTTGTCATCTGTGCTGGGGAGGCAGAGACAGGTGAATCCCAGGGGCTTTTCTGGCCAGCCAGCTAGCCAAATAAGCAAGCCAAGTCCGTGAAGGAGGCCTGTCTCAAAAAAGAAGGTAGACAGTGCCTGAGAAACAATACCTAAGGTTGACCTCTGACCTCTATGCATGCCTACGCACACATACATTATTCATACCCATGCACATGTGCACACATACAAAACACAAAAACAGGGAGTAGCTCTAACAAACAGACCAAACAAACACGTAGAGCTCTTCTGCCTTTCTGAGGCATCACAGCTCAGGCAACTCAGTAGTTAGTGATGGGTCTGTATAAGAAGGACTCTGGGCAGGGAGTGGAGTAACCACCTGGATTTGCTTGGGACTTGATATATTTTGAATCTGAAATATGTCCTGACATTTTGAGCATATCCCTCAACTTTTAGTGCTAATTTGAAGGCTGTGAAGCCCTCAGAGTGTGGGTACTGGCTTCTAGAAGTATATCACAAAGAGTGTGCCTTTGAGGATTACCCCTCCCCCTGGTTCTGGTCAGGGTCTTTGTTTCCTGGTCTACCGTAATGTGAGGGGTCCTTGCCCATGAAAGCCCATGTCATCATCTACCCTTCCATTACTGCTAACCTGCTCTTCCTCACCTCCATCATCTACTCTTCCATCACTGCTAACCTGCTCTTCCTCACCTCCATCATCTACCCT
>CABHPH010141954.1:30009-53940 GCA_902168325.1 Peromyscus nudipes | reverse complement strand
TTCCATCACTGCTAACCTGCTCTTCCTCACCTCCATCATCTACCTTTCCATCACTGGCTAACCTCCAAGCCAGGCCAGGACAAGAGAGGAGGCCAGACACAAGAAAGAGGTCAAAAGAAGAGGGCAGCTTATTCTGTTTTCTAGAACCTTCTAAGCCTTAAAGAACACTGATTGGTCAGATTAGATACAATTCTCTAAGGAAGCCCTTCTTTAAGCACTGTCAGTGACTAGTTGGGGAGTCTACACCCAGACAGTATTCTTGGCTAGGTGACCCCATGGGAAACACTACACCCAAACTTTCCAAAAGTTTGTTGTGAAGACCATTGTTTTCTAATGAAACCTAAGTTCCAGGAGTACAGCATACGTGCTGGATCAGAGTCTCTCATTGTAGAATTTAGAAAAAACAAATTGTTTTTAAGAAACTGGAAAACAAATTCCAAAATCCAGTGACTGACATCCTGGCTGCTTCTTGTTCCAACTCTCACCTTCACCATAAACCAGGACTGGGATTGAAGTCCTCCGGGTAGAAAAAGCAGTAAAGAGCTTAACCTGTCTCTGGGCTTCCCTATTCTTCCTCTGTCTCCCCTTCTGATTTCCTTCTCTCTATCCCTTCCCATCTGTTGCACAGTGGGCTGGGCCACACTCCCCAGTGCTCACCATTCTGAAGGGTCTCTGTCTTCCAAAACCACCTGTCTTTTCTCCTTCCCAACCATTAGATCCTTTGTTTGGACCATACATCACAGTTTGTTTTGAAAAAAGCAATCTGGATCACTGCTGCCTAGGATAACATGATATAACTGCTTCCTCCTTTTGGGAAGAATCAAACCAAAGACAGATTAACTAAGGACCATCAAAGGGAAGACCATTTTAGAGTTAATGGGTTGGTTTCTTTGTTTGTTTCTTAGTACTGTAGACCAAACTAGGTTCTGCTAACTTCCCTGACTGTCACAAAAGCCCTGCTGAAAACACAGCACATAAAAATTCCATAGAGCTGCACCGAAGTGATTAGAGCACATTTTTTGGTTGTGTATGAGTCTAAGCACTTACTAGCCTACTCATGAGTTTGGTGATGTTTTTGACCTTAGGTGTGTAAAAACGGAGACAACTATAGTAATTACATCAAAAAATTCCAAGAAATGACATTTTTTTAAGTTTCATAAATTATTCTTAGTCTTCATAGTTCATTATTCACATAGCTGTGATGATCGTTTGCAATTTGGAAAAGCAGAGAAAGATGTTGGTGGTGGCCATGATGGTTTTGTCCTGGACAAGCCAACAGTAGTAGAACTCATCCAGCTATCTGCTGCTGAACGTCTAAGAGCATTGTGGCTACTGTTCAGATTCCCCCCTTGGGTTTTCAGCCTTTTAAATCCATTCAAGGTCATAGTTATCTCATCCATAGCATCCTTGGCCATAGTTTATGGGTGATATCTAAACAAAAGCTTAACTGGAGTGGAGAGGAGCAGCAAAGCATGGTGGGAATGGAAGGAATCATGCTTTCTACCCATCAGTAATCACTCCTCTCTCTGAGATCCCCCTCCTAGAGAGGATGAGGATGATGACCACAGAGGTGAGATAGGAAGAATCATGAAAATGGCTTCTTCTCACAGGAGGAACTGAGGTCGTCAGACATTCCTAGGGCAAGTGACAGCACTGTCCTGATTTGCACCAAACACCTGCAAAATAGGCCCATTTTCTGCTAGAAATTTCTAAGACCAAAAAAGTTGGAGTGGCCAGACAGACAGCCCAACTGTGGCCAGCAGTCAAATAAATCACCAAACTCACAAGTAGGCAGTAAGTGCTTAGACTCATACACAACCATGCAAGCCTGACTACCTGAGTTGAATCACCAGATCGATCCCACAATAGAAGGAGAGAACTGACTCCCAAAGCTGTCCTCTGATCTTCACACTCGGGCTATGTCATGCACATCTGAGTGCACACTCGCTCAAATTTGTTTTAAAAGAGGCCAACATGTGTAAGTAAGAGAGATGGCCTTTGGGTTCTATGGAATTCAATGTACAGAATCCCCAGTGGGTACCTCACGGAGACAAAGAGAAGAAATCTTTAAGATAAATAAAGTTCGGCCAGTGAGAGGGCTCAGCAGGTAAAGGCACCTGCTACACAAGTCTTCTGACTTGAGTTTGATCCCTGGGACCCAGGTAAAGGTGGGAGAAAGGAACAGACTTCAGCCTTTGGCCTCCACACACATACTGCAACACACATGTGCACACACGCAGAGAGAGAGAGAGAGAGAGAGAGAGAGAGAGAGAGAGAGAGAGAGAGAGAGAGAGAGAAATTTTTAGTTTAAAATAAATGGACCAACTATGGGTTTACCATGATTTCGACATGAAGGCAATCATAGTGCTTATAAGCAATGTGGCAGTTTTCGAAGGGCCAAGGGTGGTCATGATTCAGTAAGATGTCAGAGGGCAAGGTGGGCCAGATTAGAAATGATGAATGACAAGGAAACCCAGCAACGGCAACAAATTAAGGGAAAACTGATTACAATTCTTTGGGCCTTCATGTGCTCCAGGGACTACACTGTGTTCAGGAACTGCTTGTCTGATCCTCATGACAACTCTAAGGTAGATCTCACCCGCAAAAACTCTGAGAGATTCAGTAACTCAGCCAGGATCGCAAAGCTAATAAACTGCAGAACTACAATTCAAACCTAGGTCCACTGACTCCAAACATGTGCTTGTAATAAGCACACTCAACTGAAGAAAGAGAAGCAGGAAAGAACAAAGGCCAGCAAAGCAGAACACACCCAGCAAAGCATAGTGACTGCTGCTATGCCAGACACTCTGTGGAAGCAAAGCGAAATGCAATTACCAAACATAAACAGCACATCCCAATAAAGAGAAGTCACTACCCATGACTTCAAAAATGTTCCTACACATGACCTCTTCCTACTTTGATTCTATCTGTTCAGTTGTGACTTGGCCTTCAAATCTGCTTGAAAGCAATTCAACAACAGAACTGAAAAGAGAACACAGTCATCTCTAGTTACAGTATGTCCACAGAGTCCTCAGATGTTCAGAGCAGAGGCAGCTGTGGGAATTTTCATAATCAAGCTCCGTAGCGCCAGGAGAGCTCTTTCTGAGACTCCAAAGTCAAGTTCTAGGAGCTAGAATTCAAATTAACATGAGGAAATCAGAGAGACATTTCATCAGCGTGGGCTGTCAAGCTGTGGCTAAAGGTTTTGAAGGGAACTGTGAAACTCCAGTGAGATAGAGTAACTGGCCACACGATGCTGCCGTGACTGAAGAAATCCAGAGTGTAATCAAGCTGTGGAAGAGATCATTTGCATCCTGAGTAAGGGTACAGATGGATATCTACCCAAATCCGATGAAAGGATGACATAAACCCCTCCACCCAGGAGGTCAAGGTTGAGAATCCACACAATTGAAGGGTAGGGATTGCTATCTGTTGTCATGGCAATTATGCAAGACTTAGCTTCACATTGCCAAAGTAATCAGAAAACGGATTTACCTATAGTTCAAAAGCAGTGTGGACATACCCTTCCTCAACCCCAAATCCCCACCCGAGAAACAAGCCTGCAGTGGCACAGATTATCATTCCCGTCAGCTGAGTCTCAGCACCATAACCTCAACCTCCCTTCTAGGGCAGATTTGATTCCCATAGTGAGCTTGTGTCTTAACAGTACTAGGATGGAATTAAATACCGAGATGCTAAAGTAAAGAAATCCATAGTATTAACAGCTCCAGATGAAGTTCAGCAACATCTTTATAACTTAGGTGTTAATGTGTGTGGAACAGGGGCTGGGGAAATGGTGCAACGCCCAAGAGTACCTGCTTTACAAACAGGAGGACCTGAGTTTGAATCCCCAGCAACCACATAAAAAGACTTTGAACCTCAGCATTGGGGAGAAGAGACAAGCAGACACTAGGGTTTCTCCAGCAGCCAGCCTAGCTTAAATAAGCTTCTGGTTCAGTGAGAGACCCTTGGGGTGGGGGGAGAGACGGAGGCTCCCTAGTAAGACCTTACTTAAGGTCAGAGAATCTGAGCTTGCTTTACCCAGCAGGACTGCATAATGGGATGATTTGGCCATGGGAGTGGTTACCAGGTGTTTTGAAGGGTCTACACTTGGCTGTACATTGTGCTTTGATCTTGAAAGGGGGAGGTCTTCCACTGATACCACGCTTGGGCATATACCCAAGGAATGCTTAATCATACCACAAGGATACTTGCTCAACTATGTTCATACAACCTAGATGCCCCTCAATTGAAGAATGGATAAAGAAAATGTGGTACATATACACAATGGATTACTACTCAGCAGTAAAAAAAAAAAAAAAAAAAAAAAAAAAAACAATGACATCGTGAAATTTACAGGCAAATGGAAATATCATCCTAAGTGAGGTAACCCAGACTCAGAAAGACAAACATGGTATGTACTCACTCATAAGTGGATACTAGATGTAAAGCAAAGAATAGCCAGACTACAACCTACAGCTCCATGGAAGCTAGCTAACAAGGAAAACCCTAAGAGGGACACATGGATCACCCTGGGAAGAGGAAATAGATGAGATCTCCATGAGTAAACTGGGGGTGGGGGTGGGGCAATAGAGGGTAGGGGGTGGGGGATGAGAACACAAGGGAACAGGATGGCGGAGCTGGAACAGAGACAGAGAGGGAGAGCAATGAAAGAGATACCATGATAGAGGGAGACATCATGGGGACAGGGAGAAACCTGGTGCGAGGGAAGTTCCCAGGAATCACAAGGATGACCCCAGCTTAGACTACAGCAATAGTGGAGAGCTAGCTTACCCCGGTAATCAGATTGGGGAATACCCTAACTATCATCATAGAGCCGTCATCCAGTAACTGATGGAAGCAGATGCAGAGAGCCATGGCCAAGCACCAGGCCGAGGTCAAGGAGTCTGGTCAAAGAGAGAGAAGAGGGATTCTATGAGCAAGGGGCATCACGATCATGATGGGGAAGCCTAAAGAGACAACCAAACAAAGCTAGTGGGAACTCATGAACTTTAGACTAACAGCTGTGGAGCCTCCACGGGACTGGACTAGGCCCTCTGCATAAGCGAGACAGTGTGTAGCTTGATCTGCTTAAGGGGCCCCCTGGCATTTGGATCAGGATCAATCCCTGTTACATGAGCTGGCTTTTGGAGCCCATTACTTATGGTGGGACACCTTGCACAGCCTTGATGCAGGAGAAGGGGCTTGGACCTGCCTCAACTGAATGTACCAGGCTTTGCTGACTCCCCATGGGAGGCCTTACCTTTCCAGAGGAGGGAATAGGAAGTGGGTTGAAGCGGGGAGGCTGCGGGGCGGGAGGAGGGAAGAGAGGGAGATCTGTGGTTGGTATGTAAAATGAATTAAAAAATTTTCTTAATAAAGTAAAGAAAGTTTTAAAAAGGGGGGTGAGGTCTTTTGCCTCTCCCCTTGGCAGTGCATAAAATGCCCATTAGCATAAACCTTGAGGTGGCCCTCCCGAAGCTATCCTGTGTCTCCCTCCTTCTATCTTTTTATCTAATACTTCCTCATTCCTCTCTCCTCCCCGCAAGAGCCCTTTGATAGGTCAGAGCTGGACTCTGACAGACTCTGTCCCAAGGAATAAGGCAGAAAGCAATACAGGAGGACATCTAACATCCTGCTGTGACCTCTGTATACATGTGCTCATGAATGAACCACACATATCACACACACACACACACACACACACACACACACAATCTTACATCTTTAAGAATATGCAGGAACACAATTGACTTTAGACTATGATTGAGGGAAAGGCAAAAATATAAGTTTTATTGTTTTAGAATGTCTAGGAGAATTCAAAGTGCATAAGCTTAACTTTTAGTTTGGAAGAATTATTAAACTCCTTAAGAAAGTGCTAAGATCTTCAGGTTTATTTCACTGGGCTTGTGAAGCGATTTAAAAGCAAATTGTATTTTTATTTACAAATACAACTTTAAATGCTTTAAGGAAAAAAAATATGAGTAAGCTGCAAAGCAGAGAGATCCATGGTGATTTAGTCTGTGTAACTTTAATATATTAACCATTATTTAGGGTAAATATTTAAAAATTATTTGTCCTCATTTTATACATTACTTGCTAGATTTATATATAGGATAAGACATTTAAGGTAAAATAAGGACATATGATAAAAATAAATCTAGCTTTCAACTTTAATCAATCAATTTTAATTAAAAATTAACAACTTAAAATTTTAGTTCCACCAAAAATCCCCAACCTAGATCTAGGTATAAGAAGATATGATACAAATATAAAATTATCATCGTGCTACAAAAATACTGGTCTACAATTTTCAAAAATGTCACCTCTATAGATAAGAGGGTAGTTCCAGATGAAAGATGACCAAGGAACACGACCATCCAACAAGCAACCTGACCTGTGTTTTTCTTTCACTAAAACTGGCATTATTGTTTATTTGGGGGAATCTGAATGAAGTCTGTGGGCAGATAACACTATGTTATCAATGTTTATTTCCCAATTTTGCAAATTATAAAGTATGTGTGTAAGAGAAATCTTTTTTTGGGGGGGGGACTTACACAGTGTGTTATTTGGGAACTAAGAGATGTTTTATCAGCATTTATCTCCATGGTTCAGAAGAAAACAGATAAAATGACAAAAATATTAAAATACTATCATTTAGAAACTCTGGGTGAGAAGTATATAAAAATTCCTTAGCTTTTCTATATATATAATATTGTCACAAAAGTAATAGTTTGCTTAAAAAAAAATCATCCTTAGACAACCGTTACCCACCAACAGGGAACCATAAAAAAGATGAACAGTTAGAAGCATGCCTCTAAGAGAATACCACAGAGCTGAGTGGAACAAGAAACCCATCACATTCTTAGTAGAAGACTGAAACTTAGCCAGACATGGGGCTCATGCCCACAGTCTCAGCACTCCAGAGGATAAGCCACGAGATCTGTGAGAAAAGGCCACCCTGGGCTACACAGCAAGACCCCAACAACAACAACCAAGATTGAAACAGAAGGAAAAATCTTCTCTACTTTGAACTCTAGGTCAATTACCTCCCTTTAGATGAGGACTCATACCAAATAATGGGGTGCTCGCAGCCAATGTCTACCCCCAAGGCTTCCCGGATTGTCACCCCACCCCAAAGCAACCCAGCCAGCAAAAGCCTTTCTTGAAAGTCTTCCCTTCGGCCTCACACAAAGACTCTAGGTAGAAGGCAGGCCCGGCCCCTTCCATCCACACACCAACTCCCAGCCAGGCCAGGACTAAAGGGCTTTGAATCACTCTTTGTAACAAGAAAAAAGACCTTATTCAGTGGGGAAATTTGCAGGAACAGTAATTCTCTTAGCAATCTCCTTGGTAATATAACCCACTATCCTCAAGCATTCCCCATTAGTGGAGCTCCTGATACACAGTGAGCTGACTTAAAACAGGCCTAGCCCTTCTCTGAGACCAGGATTGGACAGGGCAAGCCAGTAACCCAGTAATCCTTCCAGCTTCACCCCTGCTATTTCAGACTCATCTGTTAGGATGACCTGAGGCATCCCGTGACCATAGCCACACAAACTCTAGCAACATGTGACCACACACAGTCATCAGTGATAGACTATGTAACCTTGAAGCGATTAAACAGTGCTGAATTTGAGTCTTTGCATGTATGTGTTGTGTTACAAAAACATAGAAATAGGTAACAATTATCATTTCATTAATTCATCACACATGATAAGCATAATTTAAAGTTAGAAGAGGTGGGGCTTTGAAAAATGAACAAATGGAAGTAAAAATTCAAGCATAAAAATACTTCCTAAGCACTTAGCACAAAGCAATGGTTCAATGAAACAAATAAATGAATGAATAAACCTTTATCTTTAATGTAATAAGCTCGAAGGAACAGACATATGCCAGGAAGACACCAGACACCACCAGAATTCTTACTGGAGTTGGAAATCCCGAAATCGAGTCCTAGAACTGGAACACTTGCAAAATCCTGGACAGTCACCCCACTTCCCCGGCTCTGACATTCTATACATATTAAATATGCAGGTGGGAACAGATGGCTCCTATGATGGTTGATCTCCATTGTCAACTTAATTGAATTATTATCACCATGGAAACACACTTCTAGGTATGTCTATGAGGATGTTTGCAGAAAGGCTTAATTTAGCAGGAAAAACTCTATGAATGTGGACACCACCATCCCATGGACTGGGGAACCCACATTGAAGAAAGAGAGGAAAGCTAACTGAGCATCAGCATTTATCCGTCTGCTTCCTGATTGGGACACAATGTGACCAGCCATTTCCCGTTCCTACCACCACACCTGCCTTGCCATGATGGACAGGACCTTCACACCATAAGCCCAAATCAGCCCTTCCGCCCTCAAGGTGCTTCTTGCCAGGTGTTAGGTCCCTGCAGCATGGAAAAAACTAATACAGACCCTAAAGTTAGTCTAGCCTTAAACAATTTTATTTTAATTCTAGAATTTTTATTGTACACCCTAAGACAGAATGTGGACACAGCTTTATTCATTACTCAAGCTTTACCCATCTCCTAGATGAAAACCAGAATTGAATGGCTGAATTACTTCAGTTTCTTTGGTCTACTTAAGACCTTCTTTCAGTGGCTTCGGGCATTTTTACTTCCTCTGTGATCAGCTTTTTATCTCTCCATTCTCTGCTCATAGACACATCACTTCCTTAGTTATTTGAAGGAATAAGCATGCCTGTGAGCTCACACACACGCAGGCATATGAAATACTTATGTACTTTTTCATTATCTTATTTTTTCAGTGAGCCAATAGGTTGGATATTAGCCACTACTCGCAGAGGAAGCGAGGGATACGTGGGATTAGTCACAACCACGTGGCCAGTTTGCGATGGGGCTTCAGCTGGACAAGACAAGAGCTTAAAATCAGACTGTTTGGAAAAGAAGAGGAGAAATCCTTTACTGCTAGTATATTCATTTATCTAGAAAGAGGAAGTAATAGTTATTCAATCAGAAAAATATAATTATTCAAATGAAATACAACAAGATCTTTGTTCGGCCTCTCTCGTGAATCCTAAGAACAGTAACACTCTCTGGTCTCTGCAAAGCATACTTGTACCCTTGGAAGGCAGAAAGGTGGCACCCTACAGAGACTGTCACTCTTATTCTCTTTGTATCCACCCTGTAAGGAACAAAGACCCAGTCATAACCCTCAGTCCCTCAGTCACTTTTGCTTTTTCCCAGGACTGGGTAACTCCTGCAGGCTGAGTGGAAGGAGCTGTTGACTGTAGCAGGAATCTTAGAGCGTCTTAATAATAAAATCAAACCCGGGCCAGGTATTGGGGTGAACACTGGAAGGTCAGAGAGACAGAACCAGCCACAGCTACCTCACCTTGCCGGATCCTCAGCTGGTCTTGTTTCCTCAGACTGGAGGCCTCTGAGTCCTCATCCAGAATGGCTCTCAGCTGAACTGCTGCTAGAAGCCTGAATGCTTAACCAGGCCAAATGTTTCTCCAGGCCAAATGCCTCTCCAGGGCAAATGCCTCTAGTTTCTGGTCCTCACGCTTTATATACCTTTCTGCTTTCTACCACCACTCCCTGGGATTAAAGGTGTGGCTTTCTGGGATTAAAGGTGTGTATCACCGTGCCTGGCCGTTTCCAATGTGGCCTTGAACTCACAGAGATCCAGAGGGATTTCTGTCTCTGGAATGCTAGGATTAAAGGCGTGTGCTACCACTGCCTAACCTCTATGTTTAATATTGTGGCTGTCCTGTTCTCTGACCCCCAGATAAGTTTATTAGCATACACAATATTTTGGGGAACACAATACCCCCACAGTTGACCTTGGAAGAACAGAGCTCTATGTTCCAGTACTAAGCACCGTCTCCCTTGGGTAAGCCTATGGCATATAAATGCTGCTTCCAACCATCCAGATACCCCACAGAGTTAACCCACCCTGCCTGGCCTGCTGGGCCTCCCAAATAACCCTCTCCATGCCAACAAAAGCAGATTCGACCACCAGGAGCCGGGTCCAGCTGAAGTCCCATCACAAACTGGCCACGTGGCTATGACAAATCCCATGCACCTCTCGCTTCCTCTGTGAGGAGCAGCTATACTCCAACCTATTTGGCCCAGTGAAAAATAAGATAATGAAATGAAAAAGTGCATAAATGTTTCATATACATGTATATATGTATGTGTGCACACGTGTGTGCATACATATCCCTTCAAATAACTAAGGAAGTGATGTGCATAAGAACAGACAATGGAGAGATAAAAAGCTAATCACAGATGAAGTAAAAATGCCCAAAGTCATGGAAAGAAGATCTTAAAAAGACCAAAGAACTAAAGTAATTCAGCCATTCAATTCTGGTTTTCATCTAGGAGATGGATAAAGTTTGAGTAATGAGCAAAGCTGTGTCCAACATGTCTTTTTTATACATCTTGTTTTAGAATGCAAATTGCTATTGACTGTAAAGACCGGGCAAAATCTCTTCCGAGTCTTCTCCAGAAAATATTCACATGCATCAAGGACAAAGGTACCGAAAATAAATCTTAACACATCATTGTTTGCAAAACATCATTAATTTGGAGATGGTTAGATCAATTATACAACATCTATATGGTGGAATATTAAACTTCCACTTAGAATAATTAAATAGATCTGTTCATTTGTTCTAGAATGGAATATTATAAATCTAGAGAGGCCTTGGTGTACACCAGCTACTTGGGAAATATCTACTAAACATTTAACACGTATACACACATACATACACCTTCCAATGCACTTTAGGTGTCCTTCCTTATCTAATTGTTAGAACAACTCTATGACCTGAACCACACACTGTAAAGAACACTGTTGAAGTTCACAACCAGGGCAGGGGAGACGTCTCAAGGGATAAAGCGTTTGTTGAACAGCTAGCAAGCATGAGGCCTGGAGTCTGAGTCACCCAAACTCACATAGACACCGAGTGGCAGCCTGCCTGTAAGTCCAACCCTCAGAAGGCAAACACAGGAGACCCCAGGATCCAGCTGGCTAGCTAGTCACAACAGTAAATCCAGGTTCAATTCTCAGTCTCTGCCTTAATGAATAAGGTGGAAAGTGACTAAGGACAACTCCGATGTCAACCTCAGGCCTCTACATACAAGCATGTACACATACACACATGGTCCCACATGGGAACAGCATATCCACAGGCATGCATCACACGCGTTTACACACTCACACAACACACAAATAAAACACAATAAAGGTCAAGGCAGTCATGACCTGCTCAATATTGCACACCTCAGACAGAGAATCCAAACAAAAACAGAGTCTGTTGGACAAGGCCCTTTGGTGGCTAGCATCCATTCTACCCAAGCACAGGCATCTATCTGGATGCCCTCAGATAGCCAGATGGTCCCTCACTCATTGCTCGCTGATAACCACTGAATTTTTCTATCCTGCAAAGTCCTCCATTGGGTGAGGCCTGGCCTTCTGGACTGCTGCTCAGGCCCTAACATCTAACAACAGGTCTAAAAGGAGGTCAGGCAACAACAGGTTGCCATGGAAACCCTAAGCCCCCCCTCCCCCACTGCCTCTAGAATAAAATGGAGTGGGAAGGCAAAGAGGAGCAGTTGTTGAATGCCTGCTATGAGCCAGGCACGATGAACAGGAAACAACTCATCTGAGTCTTTCTTCACAAATCACAAAAGAGAAAGAAACTGCATTGTTCAAGAGAGTACACAGCAGGCCTCCATCACGGCTTAATCTAGGTCAGCCAGAACTACACAGGAAGTGGGTTCCACATGCCATGTGCTCCCATCATCCCTCCTATGGCTGCATGTGCCAAGCAGCACAGTCCTCATCGGTGGCGTTCAGTTGGGTCACACAGCTGTGCTGCACAGCTGCCTCCCAGGCCTGTGCTACCTGTTCGTACCTGGAATGCACCTTCCAGAGGCACGTGACAAAGGGCTGAGCTGAGCTGGAAAGCACACACCCTGTCTGGAGTCTGCTCGAGGACAGCCCTGTGCTGGGGAACCTCGGCAGAAGAGTCTCCTTCCACTTTACCCATGCCACTGGTCGCGAATTACCAGGAAATGGGAGTGGGGGAAGAGCGCTGCATTTGAGCATCCTTTCCCTGCGACTTTCATCTTAATTACAGAGGCTCCTAGTAACCGTTGCTTAGTAACAAACACATTTGAAATAGATTTGTTGACTTATTATGAGATGCTCTGAAAAGACCTCAGAATGAAATTTACTGATGGAGAGGGAAAAAAAAATGACGAAGACCTGGTAAAGCAGAAACACGTATTTTTAATTACAACAGTCCTTGCAAAGTTAGGTAGTCTCACAACCCAAAGACCTGACTGAATTACTGCAGCAGTTCATAATAGCTTCTGCAGTTTAATGACTGATTTGTTACATGCAGAACATTCAACCACATTTACCCAACTGGAAGGCTATCAGAACTCTGTAGGCGGGGATTGGGGCTCTGGTCAATGTAAAATCCTAAGCAGCCAAGCTCCTGGCTTTCCCAGTCTACAGCCTCATCTAGCCAAGATTTCACAGGTGCCTGAGGCTTTGGTTGAGCTGTCAACACAGAAGGAGAAGGCAAGTGAAGCTTTACCTGTCTTTCTGAGGACATTTCCATGGCAGCTTCTAATAAGATCTGTGACCAAAGTGGAAATATAAATGCATCCTACACACGTCTATCCCAAAGCCATAGCCCTGTACCACCCACTCCCCTTGCTGAGCCCATGGCCTCCCGTGCTTGCTAAACAAAATCTCACCATCCATTGCTCACCACCTGCACCTCAGAAGGCGGGCTGTCCTCAGCCACCGCCTCAGAAGAGTCTCTCGCACTGGCAGAGTATCTCCCCAGCTCCCTGTGTCTTCCTGGTATTCTCCTCTAACCTCTTTTCTTGCTGTTTGTAACTCCTCAAAAGCAGAGATTCCACTCACTGGCTTTTTTTTTTCCTCACCTCCCACTCCACCCTCAGACCACAGCAATCTAACTCTGCCCTATGATTCTGCCCTCCAGAATCTCTGTTGATTTCAGGAAAACCTACATTAAGATTAGTACAGAGGACTGGAGGGATAGCTCAGTCATTAAAGGCTAGGCTCACAACCAAAAATATAAGAATTCAGTTCCCAGCACCCATGGCTGTCCCTCTGGCTACTTTTAGAGCTGGGGCAGTGGTGGCACAAGCCTTTAATCCCAGCACTCAGGAGGCAGAGGCAGGCAGATCTCTGTGAGTTCAAGGCCAGCCTGGTCTACAGAGTGAGCTCCAGGAAAGGCGCAAAGCTACACAGAGAAACCCTGTCTCGGAAAGAAAAAAAAAAAGATTAGTACAGATTCCAAGATTCAGTTATTAAAGTAGTGCTTCTATCTCTATGCTGTCCCCAGCACCTGCTTCAAGCAGCTCTCATACAGATGGTTACTCAGCCTCTTTTTGGTCATTTGTTGTGGTAGGACAAGGTCTTTCTGTGTAGCCCAGGCTGGCTTCAAACTCACAGCAGTCCTCTGTCAGCCTCCCAACGACTGAGGATACAGGTGTGTGCTATCACGCCTAGATAACTTCACATCCAAAAAACAACCCATGGCCACCAACCTCTTCTTCCTGAAACATCCCGATCTGGGAACCCCCTTCCTTTGTGGGAAGCGATTGTCAGTCCGTCCTCAGTGTTTTGTGTCCCGCAACAACCTCTCTTCTGGTCTTTTCTCCTTCCTAAGTCCCACCTGCCCAGGAAACTCTTCAAGTTCCCCACACCCCAGGCCCACCACACTCTGTGGTAGAAGGAGCAGTTCCAACAGAAGGAGGTAAGTCATCAGCCACTCAGCAGGCCGCTGTCCAGGATGTCCTAGCTGGTTACCCAGAACAATTCAGGTCATTCATAGTCTGTTTTACTCATTTGCCTTGGCTATCTGACCATGGAGGCATTTGGACTTGAGGCTATGGACATAATCTCTGGATTGGTCTTACTGTAGCCAATGAACGTCAGTTCATTCATAGATAATTTTATAAAATGAAAGCTTATCTTAGTTTCAGTGATGGTTCATTGTGTTAAATGCTTGGCATATAAGCATGAGGACCTGAGTTCATATACCAGCACCCATGAAAAAAGATGGGTGTGGTAGCATAAATATATAACTCTAGTGCTAGAGAAGCAGAGGAGAGAGGTTTCCAGGGGCTTACTGGACAACCAGTCTAGACAAAATGGTGAGCTCCTGTTTAGCAAAGACCCTGTCTCAAGAAATAAGGCAGAGAGCAATAGAAAAAGACATCTAATATTGAACTCGGGTTTCCAAATGCACACATGGGAAAGCATGCCTGCACAGACACAAGCACACATACATGCTTGACATACATACATAGAATAATATAAAATATTAAAATAAATATTTATAAGAATAAAATTTTATCAACATGTCAGGTATTGTTTTCAGGTCATGATGGTATCATTTAAAAAAAATAGCAAGGTGCTCCCTCAGTTCATGGAGTTCCTAAAATAAAGAGCTTAATAAATACAAGTGCTAAGAAAAAGCACCATCTAAGGCCCCAAGAATTCAAAGTAGAGAGAGGTTGGGGGCACAGTTAAAGAGCACTTGTCTAGCATGCACAACACCCTTGGTTGGTCTCCAGCACTGAAAACAATAACAACAATAATAATACAAAAGTACAGAGAAATAGCCAAGTCAGAAATGACGGGGAGACATTGCTGCGGAAGGCTGAGCTGTAGCATGGAAAGGCATCCAGCAGACAGAGCTACCTGGTGAGAGGGACCCCAGGAAAGGGATCAGGTGCAAAGCCCTGGCTCCTCCTCAAATTATTTACCAGCATCCTCACCCTTGAGAGAGCCTCTCTCCTAAATTACATTTTGTTTTGAGCATAAATTAAAGGGAGCTTCCCAGTGCCAAATCACAGCAGTTTTGGAAAGATTTCGGCTAAAATGTAAAATGAGGGAGCATAGACTTTCAAACACATATTTACAAAAATATTTTTCCATATTTCAATACCCTAGTTTATTTGCAGCTTGCATCTTTTATAAACTAGGGAGTTAGACCCAAGTATCACAAGCTTTCACTTCTCATCAACTTCCCAACAAATTCTGCACACAACAGCTGCTCCTATAAAACTGAATTTGCCACTTCCCCCAAAAAAGTCATTTTGATGTGAAATAACTTTGCCTTGCTGCTAATATGTTACAACCAATTAAAACTGAAGTGACGGGCTCCCCATTGAGGCTGCACCCACCAACCTGAATAATATCAAGAGTGTTGAAAGAGAGGGAAGGTGAGGTCATGTATGGCAGAGAACATACTTTACAGCACCCCTGAACATTTGCATGGCCAGGGGAAAAAAACTGGTGGGAAGGGATGGCGGATATGAAAATGAGATGTGAAAACTTCAGAACAATTAGCTGTGCAAATAAATTTCCATGTTTTAACATCAAAAGACAAAGTCATTGTGAGTTCCTAATTCACTTTTATGTGGCCACTTTGTGTACCTCCTGAACAAAAGTCAGACCCAAAGCCAGTAGACTGGCAAACTCACTTATGGTATTTATTATTGGCCCCCAAATAAAAACTGTACTCAAATATTTTCATAGGCTCTTAAACTGTACAAGAAAATTAACAGGAGTAGAACTGTGCCAATCTCTTTGCACTGGCTGCAGAACAATGTTTCCTTGTCAAAATTCATTCCCACCAAGGTGATACGCTGCCTTCAGAAGAAGTGACCAGGGACAGTTCCTCAGTCAAGCCAAGGAAAACTAATGACGACTCAGAAATACGTGGTGTGTTAGGACGGCCTCCCAACTCCTGACCATTACTGAAGGGCACAGAAGGGGAGGATAGAATGAAAAAGGAAAATAAACAAGGTCTATCATTCCACAGGACTTTCACAAGTTCCCTCTGGAAACAGTTTAAGTCAGTTGTTCTCAACCTGTGGGTCACGACCCCTTTGTGGTTGACCAGCCCTTTCACAGGAGTTGCCTAAGACCATCAGAAAACACAGATATTTACATTATGATTCATAACAGCAGTAAAATTACAGTTATGAAGTAGCAACAAATATATATATATATGGGGTTTTTTTTCGAGACAGGGTTTCTCTGTGTAGTTTTGGTGCTTGTCCTTGATCTCACTCTGTAGACCAAGCTGGTCTCAAACTCACAGAGATCCGCCTGGCTCTGCCTCCCAAGTGCTGAGATTAAAGGCATGCGCCACCACTTCCCGGCCCGAACAAAAATAATTTTATGGTTGGAAGTCATGACAACATGAGGAACTGTATTAAAGAATCATAGCATTAGGAAGGTTGAGGACCACTGACTAAGCCAATATTCAGGAGATAAAAGGTACATTTCTGCACAAAAACAAAACACACATCATGTTACTGCATTACATGAACAGTAGTGACTTTACCACTGACAAGGAAGGAAATCTCCTGTGTGGCTCTTTTTTCATACCCTCAATGTTCTAGCAACTTCCAAGAGACAGAACTCCACCAAGATCTGTGGCCTCACAATAATTCTGAATTCATTTTTATTATAAAACATATTGTAATTTACACCAAATGTGAGATCATGACAAGTATGTGACTGTCCCTTAAGCATAGACATACACAAAGCCCACGGTTGGACTTTCGTAATTCACTCTCAGCAGCCTGAGTGACCGTGATAAAAGCCTAAGTCACACATCATATAAATCCTCTGCTCAATACCTGAGTAGTTCTCACTCCCTCAGAGTCACCCCAATTCCATGGCCCAACTTCTTAAACTGTGGAATATGGCCTACATGGGGTCATATAACAGAATGCACAAGAACACAAAAAAAGACCAGGCAATAGTAAAATGTTTCTGAAAGTAGACAACCAAATCATAATTCAAAAGAAAAAATGAGTTCATCAGAACTTCTGGGCTCGCTCACCTGTGTTACATCACAGGGCTGCACCGTATCCTTGATTCTAAATACACACCATGACTACTTTGCAGTGCAGGCAACATTTTGCCATACCCCGCCAAGGAGTGATTCTTCAAACATGTTGGCTTAGGTTCAAAGCTGTTGTATGCTGTGAATTGCAATTTTTTCCTGTACATACAAAAGTTATCTGTTTTTATAGAAACATAGTGGTTTAATTATAGAAAACAAACACTAATATTTTCCTACCATTATCCTCAGCATGTAAGTAATAAATAACTGTATCTTTGG
This sequence comes from Peromyscus nudipes, assembly GCA_902168325.1. Classification (NCBI taxonomy): domain Eukaryota; kingdom Metazoa; phylum Chordata; class Mammalia; order Rodentia; family Cricetidae; genus Peromyscus; species Peromyscus nudipes. The sequence continues at coordinate 36,766 of CABHPH010141954.1, read as the reverse complement.
AAGGATTGTATTGTATTTGAATGGTTGATCTTAAAAATTGCTACTTGAGTTTCATTTTTTATTAGTATTATTAAATGGAGCTAGGGATATAGCCCAATCAGTAAGATGCTTGCCACAGAAGCATGAAGACCTGAGCATCCACATAAAAATTCAGGCATGGTGGCACAAACTTGTATTCCTACTGCTGGGAAGGCAGAAACAAGCCAATCTGGGATTCCAGGAGCTGACTGCCCAACCAGCCTAGCCTTATTGGTGAGTCCCATGCAAGTGAGAGATCCCGTTACAAGAAAACAGGATAAACAGCTCCTAAGGCATAATATCCAAGGTTGACCTCTAGCCTCCACACACATGCATACACATGTGTACCTGCACACACACACACACACACACACACACACGCACACACGTACCCACAACACAAAAAAATTAAATGAATTTTGTCTTCAGATTAGGAGAGAATTTCCAACAATTTCTGAAATGGCTCTTAACATTTCAAAATCAAAATATCAATCAATTTTGAAAACTGCTACAGATGGGCCAGTGAGATGGATCAGTGGGTACATAGACTTGTTGTGCAAGCTTGACAGCTGGAGTTCAACCCAGAACCCGTGGGGGAAGGAGAGAACCGACTCCTGAAAACTGTCCTCTAATATCTACACATGCACCCTGGCACACATGCCCCCATATTACACACACACACACACACACACACACACACACACACATCATACACTAATACACACAACAGTAATACATTTTTAAGAATTGAAGGTAGTCTAGGTCCTGCCATGTCAAATATTCTGCCAACATTTAATTCTTTAGGAGAAAATCAATAAGCATGTTCATTTCATTAGTATTCAAATGTGTCTTCCTCTTTAACAAATGGAAATGTTATATGTATCAAGCCATTATTTTAAAATAAATCTGTTTTTGCATATTTATTCTGTGTGTGCATGTGTGCATTTTTGCTGGTGTGTGTGTGTGTGTGTGTGAGAGAGAGAGAGAGAGAGAGAGAGAGAGAGAGAGAGAGAGAGAGAGAGAGAGAAAGGGGAGGCACACACGCCGCAATACTCACGTGGAGGTCAGAGAACAACTTGCAGGAGTCAGTTCTCTCTTTCCATCATGTGAATTCTGGAAATCAAACTCAGGTCATCAAGTTTGGCACAAGTGCTCTTCCCTTCTAAGCCATCTTGCTGCCCCCAGAAAAATCTATGACTTATCATCACTGAACGTTTGATTTGTAAACCTAACTGATACCCTTATATTCCCAGGGTCTCAAAAGTTTTCTCTGGCAAACATGGGTCATGAGTGGGAAGGCTGACGAAGCAGGGTTCGCAGGTCTTGCAGGCGCCCCTGCTGCACAGCCTCCCACTCTCCATCAGCTGGTTGCTCTCACAGACCTCTGTCACTCTCCTCTTCACACCTCCACAGGGGCCAGCTCACTATTAAGTTACATGCTATACAACAAGGTTACCAACGTTAGTATATTCTAAGTTAACTTGTTGAAATAAAAGTACACCCAGCCGAGAGCTGAAGAGATGGCTCAGCAGCTAAGAGCACTGACTGCTCTTCCAGAGGACCCAAGTTCAATTCCCAGCAACCACATGGAAATTCACAACTGTCTGTAACTCCAGTTCCAGGGGATCCGATATCTTCATACAGACACATGCAGGCAAAACACCAATGCACATAAAATAAAATAAATTTTTAAAAAAAGTACGTCCAGCCATTCTTTAGCAAACACTAAATCAAATTTAGAATGTGAAACACAATCTGAATAAGACATAAGCCAGGTCTAGTGCCATATACACTTGCCCAATCTTAAATTAACTAATTTTAAAATAATTTTTAAAGTAAACAAGATGCATTAGTCCTGCATTCTACGTTCCCAGGCCCCAACAGCACCCATATGTCTAGAAACCCACAAGGCGCAACAGAGTGGAAGAAAGTACAACCAAAATTTTTTTTGAGATTTAAAATACAGCACAAACTCTAAATGTAAATGTTAGAGATGACGCACACGCATTTCCCTCAAGTATCAACATCTCAACGTCATAAAATAAATCTTCACAGCCAACCTTTAAAAAAAAATAATAAGTTTAAACCTAACAGATAGGAAAAAAAAGAATTTCCTTCTCAAACTCTTACCCAAAATCTAAATCTTATATGAAACTTAAATACTTTGAAACTGCATTCCAATTTGGAAAACATACATGAGTGCTTTGGAAATCTTGAGTACTGTGCGTGCCTATAAAAATTTAACACTTCAACTTTAAAATTCACACTCAGATCTCAGATAATCACGGCGCAGCTACAACTCAGATAACTGTGCCAACCGCAACACTTAAACAAATTACAACAGGAAAATAGGTAATGTAGCGCCCAGTTCTAGAAAGAAAATCAACCGGCCAAGGGGACAGCTTGGGAAAGCAGGTAGACGGCCACCAGTGCTCTCGCACAGGAAGGACCTGGCTAGCTTTCTGGGGTTTTGTTTGTTGATTTGGGCCTTGGGTTTTTTGGAGTGTTGTTGCTTGGGGTTTGGGGACCATTGGTTTCATTTTGTTTTGACAGGGTCTCACCAACTAACCCACCCTGTCCTTACCCTCCCGATCCTCCGGTCTCAGCCTCACAAGCGCTGGAACTGCAGGCGTACACCACCATTCCTGATTTGGCCAACTCTTTGGAAACATTCGTCTTCTGTTTTTTTCTCCTTACACAGAGGCTAAACTTACCTTGTGATTAAATAGTGGCCCCTGTGGTGGAGCTGGCCCCGGCCACCCACCTCTGCCACATCTAAAGGCTCTACGGTAACTCCCTAATAGCCTCAGGCCAGACCCAGACCCCATATTTTAGAACAGAGGTTTTTAGAAAAGTTAAAAATATTCATCATGCCACAAGTTCTGGCTATTGGAGTAGTAAAAATAGAAAACACTAATAGAAATTATAAAGAAGGATTCAGTCTGGAGACCTTTGTTTGTTTGGGGAGAGGAGAGCTAAAACTGACTGGTAGAATTTGGCAGAGGAGCCATGCCCCTTCTTTACTGGCATGGATGGCTTTCATTTGGCATCTTTCCAGTGTGGCTGTAAGTGCAACACAAAAGAACAGTACAAGTGTACTTTTGTACAGATGCACAAAGAGCAACCCACCACAACTAATCCAAGATAGAAACACTTGCAGTGCTTGGGAGGCTTTGAAAGGCTAAAATCTGATGGGGAGGAAAGGGGTGTGTGTGCAAGGGATTTATTTTCAAAGTAAGGGGTGGGTCAAGCTTGAGGAAGGAAAAAAACAGAACACGCTGTTTTTCAAAACACACATTAACTCAATTGGTGGATAAGATTTCTATCTCACAAAGTTCACCTGGGAGAACTGGCTGAGTAGAGAGCATGTCTCCTGAAAACAAACCAGGACAGACCCGCTTCTTATCACAGGATACACCTACTCTGTAAGGCATTCCTTTCTTTTTGGAGCCCACGCCACGGACGTTACACAAGTGAGCCGGCTTCACCGACTATTGAAAGGCAGATGAACTGCATCGTGACTTAATAAAATACTAAGTTTTAAGGCAGAGACTCAAGCTGAGAAGGTGTCAGGGTAAAATTAATAATTAAATTTTGAAATTGAAATATAAATCCCAAACTGTGGGCTATTAAGATTATAAATCTCCCCGCCAGAATCTTTACATTGAACTACGGCCAAGGTCACTGTCAGATTTCCTTTCTCTCTTTAAAAAAAAAAAATCAAGAAATAAGAGCTATGCCATTTTTCATAAAATCCCAAGCCATATTTCTTCTTGCCTTTTCCATTTGAAACTGAAATTCATTTCCTTATAAATATTTTAATGCCATTCTCCCATGAGCAGAAACAATCCGTCAGAAAATAGTTTCCTAATTGTGCCACAAGCTTATGAACTAAGGAAAGGTCCTGGGTGGAACAGAGTGTCACACGTGGAAAATAATGACTCAGAAGAATATGTGTCAGTTGAAGAAACATGGGTTGAGGCTGTCTTAGTTTATTTCCCTGTAGCTGGGACAAAACACTCTGACAAAAGTAACTGAAGGGAGAGAGGGTTTATCTTAGGTCACAGTCCAAGGCACACTCCATCACAGCTAAAAGTCAAGGCAGCAGGGGCTTGGAGCAGACGGTCCCATGGATCCAAAATTAGAAGCAGAAAGTGATGCATGCCTGCATGCATTCTCAGCTCACATTCTCCACCTTATACAGGCCAGGACCCCCCTACCCAGGGAATGGTCCCTCCTACAATGAAGATGGGTCTTCCCACATCAATTATTGTAATCGGGGGAAAAATCCCTCTCAAGCCAACCTAATCTAGACAATGCCTCACCGAGACTCCCTTTCAGGGAACTCTATATCCTGCAAAGTTGACAACGGACATTAACCATTATAGTGGCCAACTTGTAATTCAGAGAAACCCTGTACTTCTCCTTCATTTTGGGGGGCTTTATAAAAGTGTGATTGGGGGATGGAGAGATTGCTCAAGGGTTAAGAGCACTGGGGTTCAATTCCCACATGACAGCTCACAACTGCATATAACTCCAGTCAGTTCCAGGAGATTTGATACCCTCACACAGACATATATGCAGGCAAAACACCAATGCACATGAAACCAAAATTAATAATTTTTAAAGTGTAATTGAGCATGAGCAATGGTGGTGTACACCTTGAATCCCAGCACTTGGGAGGCAGAGGCAGGTGGATCTCTGAGTTCAAGGCTGGTCTGGTCTACAGAGTGAGTTCCAGGACAGCCAGGACTATACAGAGAAACCATATCTCAAAAAAAAAAAGTGTAATTGATATACAAAAAAAAAACAAACCCAGTATTCAATACTTTCTACAAATTTCAAAATTCATTGTGTATATATTTATCATACCATCAAACATGAAGCTACTTATGCTTTGCTTGATTTTTTATTAATGATCTTATTATGGATTAAACTGTGTATATCTCCCTTTCCTCCCCGCCACCAAAAAAAAAATGCTGAAATCATAACCATAAATATCTCAGAATGTGACCTTAAGTCCTTACAGAAATAACTAATTATCCAGGCATGATGGCACATGCCTGGAAAGTCGGCACTTAGGAGATGGAGGCAGGAAGATCAGGTGTTTCAGGTCATTCTTTACTACACCAAGTTCTAAGCCAGCCTGAGCTGTATGCTACCCTAGCAAGAAAGTAGAGGGAGAGAGGGAGAGTAAGGGAAAAAGGGAAAATGAAAATTAGTGAAATTGAGGCCATCAGGGTAGGCCGGCCCTACGCCAACAAAGCTGCTGTCCTTATAAAAGGGAGTGACAGGGACCCAGATGCACACCAAGGGATAATGTGAAGATACAGGAGAATCTGGCCACCTGCAATCCAAGGAAGAAGGCCTGGAAAAACTTCCCATCCAGCCCCGGAAGAGTATCCATCCCTTAAACGCACCCATCCTATATTTCTAACATCTGAAACGGTGAGATACTGTTTCTCCAACAGAAGCATTGGCTTTCTGCCACAGTAAGCTAACAAACCAGCACAGGTGTGTGAGGACTTGTGAAGTCTTCCCAAACCACCCATGCACTTACCCATGTGAGAATTTTGCCAGGAATTAATGTCACACTTATTAGGCAATGATTTGTACAATCTGTCTCTTCCCCCTTCTAAAAGTTAAATGGAAATTTTCCCCATCCCCAAAGCTCTCTCTTATGACAGTTTCTCAAAATGAATAGGCAATAATAATTACAGCTAACACCCCTATGGTGTCTACTCTGTGACAGCCATTCAGGCAGATTATAGTCAGTATTTCTTCAGGGCTTCAGGAGAGGTAGGAAGTATATTACCATCCACCAAGACTGAGTAGTCTCACCCAGCAGAAGGGTGGCTGGTACACCACCATTTTACAGGTAGAGGAACCGAGGCATGGAGAAGGAAGGACCCTAGCCTCAATGAGTCCCAAGATTCACACTTTTGTCACACTTTTGGTCCCAGGATCAGGACATAAAGAATGCTCCCAGATGCTTTGGTATGCTACACATTGAAACTTGGGGAGTCAAACTTTTTACCAGATGAAGAATGGCTTCATATTTTCTTCTTTCTCCTCCCACTTGGCAATGGTAGGGTTTATATAGGACTAGGGCTTCATACACGTTGGGCAAGTGCTCTACCACCAAGCTCTACCCTCAACCCTACTTTAATTCCTTGTTGTGGAATATTGAACTACGTAAAGGTGTGTTACATTTATTTCTGCTGCCTTTGTTAATGATGTAAAGGCATGTCACATTTGTTTATGCAGCACTTGTTTAATTATGAAAAGATGTGTTGCATCTGTTTCACCTTGACTGACTAAAACACCCGATTGGTCTAATAAAGAGCTGAACGGCCAACAGCTAGACAGTAGAGGGAAAGGCAGGGCTGGAGGGCAGAGAGATTCAACAGGAGGAAAAATCTAGGCTTGAGAAGAAGAGAGAGAAGGAGGAGGAGGAGGATAGAACAAGGGAGAAAGAGAGAGACACACCTGGAGCCACAAGCCAGGCAGCTGCCAACCAGATGTGGAGACAGCAGGAAAGAAAGAAAGAAAGAAAGAAAGAAAGAAAGAAAGAAAGAAAGAAAGAAAGAAAGAAAGAAAGAAAGAAAGGAAGGAAGGAAGGAAGGAAGGAAGGAAGGAAGGAAGGAAGGAAGGAAGGAAGGAAGGAAGGAAGGAAGAAAGAAAGAAAGAAAGAAAGAAAGAAAGAAAGAAAGAAAGAAAGAAAGGGAAAGGAAAGGAA